>CAUYLG010009963.1:0-132530 GCA_963573385.1 Cacajao melanocephalus
GGGGTCTCACTGTGTTACCTGGGCTGGTCTCAAACTCCTGTCCTCGAGGGATCCTCCTGCCTCAGTCTCTGAAAGCACTGGGATCTCAGGCCCAAGCTACCAGCTGGGCCACAACACTGCTATAACTACTGGCACCACCGGTGATGCTTCGGTGGGCTCAGGAGGGAGGTGGGAATTGGAGAGGATGGAGCTGACCCATGGGAAAGAGTCCAAGCCGAGGGGCCATCAAGGGGGACCACAGGGAAACAGGGCAGCTGGCCCAGGTGGCCCTTGGCTCCCGCACACCTCCCACACTTTCCCTGCTGCCCCAGGCACACCCCTGGCGCTGAAGCAGCTCCCGAAACCCCGAACGTCCCTCCGAGGCTTCCTGTATGAGTTCTGCGTGGGCCTCTCGCTGGGCGTGCACTCGGCCATCGTGACAGCCTATGGCATTGGCATTGAGTCGGCACACTCCTACAGCTTCCTGACAGAGCCCGTCCTGCACGGGGACCTCATGGCCTTCATCCAGCCCAAGGTGCGTAGGCAGACCCCAAGCATGTCTCCCAGCCTCACCCGCCTCCCAGGAACCGCCGCAGGAAACAGACACTGTGTTGGGCCTCCCCTGGCCTCCCCTACTCCCCTATCCCCCACCGCCTCCCCTACCCCTACCCCCGCCTCCCCTATCCACCCCTAGGAGGCCTCTCGTGGGCCCACAGGACTCGTGGAGTTGTTAGGCCTCTTTGACCATAGACATCACAGAACCCACATGATGCGCTATGGAGACTCACCAGACAGCACAAGGTCACACTGGACCCCAATCAAGTCACAGGACCTATGGGGTCACCCCAGGCCTCACTTAACCCACCGGCCCTACAGGGTCACCCCAGGCTCACTAAACTCACAGGCCTCATGGGGGTCACACTAGGCCCCAATAAACTCAGGCTTCACAGGTCACCTTAGGCCCCGCTAAACCCACAGTCTCCATGGGGTCGCAGTAGGCCTTACAGGGTCACCCTAGGCCCCCTAAACCCACAGGCCTCACAGATCATACCTGGCCTCATGGGGCCAGCCATTCACAGCCTTCCTTACCAGCCTCCTTAGTGTCCAGGCCTGCTTCCCGGGCGGAGGAGGGGCCTTGTGGTCTCGGTTGCCTCCATTGGCTTCCAGGCACTGGCCCCGCCCCTCTCCCACCAGATGGGAATCCCGCAGCCCGGTCAGATGCCTCCCGTGTCCTGGGGCACGGGCCCCGCCCCTCTCCCGCAGGTGGGCCTCAGTCTCAGGTGCCTCCTGTCCTGGGGCACTGGCCCCGCCCCTCTCCCAGCAGATGGGAATCCCGCAGCCCAGTCAGATGCCTCCCGTGTCCTGGGGCACGGGCCCCGCCCCTCTCCCGCAGGTGGGCCTCCCGCAGCCCGCAGTGCACCGCTGCGCCGCCCAGCTGGCCTCCGCCCTGGAGCACATCCACGCGCGCGGCCTGGTGTACCGGGACCTGAAGCCGGAGAACGTGCTGGTGTGCGACCCCGACTGCCGGCGCTTCAAGCTGACCGACTTCGGCCACACCAGGCCTCGCGGGACGCTGCTGCGCCTGGCCGGGCCGCCCATCCCCTACACGGCCCCCGAGCTCTGCGCGCCCCCGCCCCTCCCCGAGGGCCTGCCCATTCAGCCCGCCCTGGACGCCTGGGCGCTGGGGGTCCTGGTCTTCTGCCTCCTCACGGGCTACTTCCCCTGGGACCAGCCCCTGGCCGAGGCCGACCCCTTCTACGAGGATTTCCTCATCTGGCAGGCCTCGGGCCAGCCGCAGGACCGTCCTCAGCCCTGGTTTGGCCTGGCCCCCGCGGCCGACGCGCTTCTGTGGGGGCTGCTGGACCCTCACCCCCGAAGGAGGAGCGCCGTGAGCATCATCAGGGAGCACCTGGGGCGCCCCTGGAGGCAGCGGGAGGGCGAGGCTGAAGAAGTGGGAGAGGGGGAAGAGGAGGCCGGGCAGTGAGCGGGCCTGGGGCTGGCAGAGAGGGAAGCCGCCCCGCCCGAGGCCTCGAGGCTGTCACTTGGCGGCTTTTGGTTTCTCCTCTGTGTGTTTTCATCCCTGTGGCTTGGGATTCCCCTCGGCGTCGTCCTCCTATCTCCTCTCTGCAGGCTGCATCCCTCCTGTGGTCCACGGGGGCCTCAGACCTCTGTGCGTCCCTCTGTACCTGCCACCACCTTCCCAGAGGGGTCTCAGACTTCCGCGTGTCCCTCCGTACCTGCCGCCACCTTCCCCAGGGCCTCTGCACTTGCTGTTGGCTTGGGACTCATCCCCTCACCCCCTACACTTTTATTTTTTTTGAGACAGGGTCTTGCTCTCCCAGGCTGGACTGCAGTGGCTTGATCTCAGCTCACTGCAGCCTCCAAATCCACAGCTCCAGTGATCCTCCTGCCTCAGCTTCCTGAGTAGCCAGGACTACAGGCATGACACGCTCGGCTAATTTAAAAAACTTTTTAGAGATTGGGGAAGTCTTGCTATGTTGCACAGATAGGTCTCAAATTCCTGGCCTCAAGCAATCCTTCTGCCTCCACCTCCTGAGTAGCTGGGATTACAAGGCTGCACCACCATGCTCAGCTAATTTTAAATTTATTTTTTATAGAGATGGGGGTCTTGCTATGTTGCCCAGGCTAGTCTCAAACTCCTGGCCTCAAGCAATTCTCCAGCCTCGGCCTCCCACAGTGCTGGGATATCAGCTGTGTGTACCAAATGCTTACTGTCTGCCTCCCCATCCCCCAATTCCACTGTTTCTCTAGGACGTGCGTCCTCTTCTAACTGCATGGCTTATTTTTTGTGGTTATTTTGTAAGCTCCTGCAGTTGGGGGTCTTTGCCCATCCCATTTGCTGACGGACCCCATGTACTCAGCGATGGCCTGCAGCAGGGGTCAGGAAATGTCTATGAAATAAACGAGCTGGTGTGGTGTGGCACGGCCTCCTCTTTGTCCCTGTCCTCTCGTCGTCCTCTCCTTCCTCTCCAGCCGGGTCTCCCTCCCACCTGGCACTACCCTCTGTGATGTGCTTGCCTTCTCTCGCCCCAGCGGCTCTGCAAATAAACTCCATCTGGCACTCCCATCCCAGTGCTGCTGCGAGTCTGTCCGCTCAGGAACGAGAAGGGGGGTGCACATCAGAGGGCGTGCAGAGGTGGGAGGGTGGGGTGCAGAGGTGAAGAGACAGACACAGAGAGCAGGGAGAGATGGAGAGAGACAGAGATACACAGGCAGAGAAACACGCAGGACAGAAAAAGAAGGAGAGATGGAGATAGAGAAACAGACACAGAAATAAACGGAGGATGAGAGAAAGAAAGAAACACAGAGAAGGAGAAACAGATGGAGGGGGAGAGAGACAGAGATGGAGAGAGATAGAGATGCAGACAGAGAGAGAGGAGATGAGGGGCGTGGATGACCTGGTGCTGCCTGAGCCTCCCCGCAGGGGGTCCTGAGGCAGAGCTGTGGCAAGAGGGAGTGAGCCACTTGCTTCTAAGAATCCCTTCCTTTACCAAACCAAAGTTTGTGTGCTAACAATGGAATGAAAAATACAGTCCTCAAAGCTTCCATCAAGGAACTATACGCCTGTGTGCATGTGTTTGCAAGTGTGAATGTCATGCGTGAGCATGAGTGTGTGTGTGCCAGTGAGTGTGCATGTGTGTCCATGAGTGTGTGCATGTGTGTGAGTGCACATGCATGTAAAGGAGGGACGATGGGGTGCAGAGGTGAGAGACAGACAGTGGGGAGAGATGGAGAGAGATAAAAACAGGGGAGAGAAAAAGGAGAGATGGAGATAGAGAAACGGACACAGAAAAAGAAACAGAGACAGGAAGAGAGAAACAGACGGGGGAGAGAGAAGGACAGAGACAGATGTAGACAGAAGACAGGAAGGGAGAGAGAGACAGAGGGGTGAGGATGATGGTGCTGGTACTGCCTGAGCCTCGCCGCGTGTGGATGATAACACAGCTTTATGCCTGTTGTGTACCCACGAGCACGCGAGCTTGTGTGTGCCGACGTCCTTGTGTGTATGGGGTGAATGTGCCTTGCTGTGTGTGGACATCGGATCCGTGTGTGTGTGCACACGCTTGTCAATGTGTAGCCAGGGTGGGAAGGTCACGCAGGCGCCACCTGAGCCTCTCTCCTTCGCACCTTCCTCCTCTCTCCCCGGCCCTGCTTGGCAGCTGCCCTGTTTGCAAACACTCCCTCTTCCTCTCCACGCCCTCCTTGGCCTCAGGCCCAGAGCAAGGCTACAACTCAGGACTGGATCATGTGTCACACACTCCCTGGCCCCTGCACACCCCGCAGGGCCCCTGCTGAGGCCACTGAGGTGTTGCCCAGAGCGGGGCTGACAGCAGGTGTGCTCCTGTGGAGGGACCCCAAGGAGCCTTTGAATCCAGGTGCAAGCCAAAGCATTAGAGCCTCTGACCTGGACAATCTAGGTGAGCTTCCTAGAGTAGGAATCACTGGAGAGAAGAAGGGAGTCAACAGAGGTGGGTATATCAAGGCCTCCTGCCCCCCTTTATCTGTGAATCTCAAATAGCTGAGCTGTTAGGCCAAGAATGTGTCCCAAAAATCTGGAGGTGGCTGGGATGCCACGTGCTGGGTGGGAGGGAGTGGAGCCCGGGCAGGGGGCATGGTGGCGGGGGGGGGGGTGTTGATTGCTGGTGGCAGCTGAGGATTAACTGGAAGGTGATAATGACCCGGCCTGTCTTGGGCGGAACATACGGGAGGACAGAAAATTCCCAGGATGAGCCTGACCCTGACAGGCTGGCAGGGATGACACTAATTAAGTAATACTTACTGCTAGCCAGAGGGTGGACCCCAATCAGGCAGCTCGAAGGCCACATCTGCTTCCCAACCTGTCCCCAAGGTGGTGAGGAGGTCCCTGGGCTCGGCCCATCTCATGCACAGGGCAGCCAGGTTCCTGCCGCACCCACTGAGGGGGGCGTGCAAGGCTGGTGGTCGAACCCAGCGGGGCGCGTGGCCTCGGTCCCTGCTGCTAGCCTGCATGAATGTCCTGGTGTGGTCATCGGGAGGAAGAGCTTGGGGGCATGGGGGTGTGGGTGAGTGTGCGGGTGGGGGTGGGGGTGTGTGTGTGTAGGTGACTGAGTGTGTGAGCATGAGAGAGCTGTGTGGGAGTGAACATACATGTTCAGATTGAGTACGGGTATAGATGTGTGAGGGTGGGTGTGAGAGTGAGACTAGTGTGTGTGTGAGAGACCAAGACATTGCATTAGAGAGCAGGTATGAGTGTGAAAGAGTATAAAGGCACGGGCCAGGCGCGGTGGCTCATGCCTCGAATCCCATGAGGAGGCTGAGGTGGGAAGAGCGCTTGAGGCCAGGGGTTTGAGACCAGTCTGGGAAACTAGTTTTGGGAACGTTTGTATTATCTGTTTTTTCTTTTTTCTTTTCTTTTCTTATCTTTTCTCCTCTTCTTCTTCCTTCTCCTCCTCCTCTTCCTCTTCTTTTTTTTTTTTTTTTTTGAGACAGAATTTTGCTTTTGTCACCTAGGCTGGAGTGCAGTGGTGCAATCTCGGCTCATCACAACCTCCGCCTCCCGAGTTCAAGCAATTCTCCTGCCTCAACCTCCAAAGTAGCTGGGACTACAGGCACCTGCCACCACACTGGGCTAATTTTTGCATTTTTAGTAGAGACGGGGTTTCACCATGTTGGCCAGGCTAGTCTTGAACTCCTGACCTCAGGCGATTCACCTGCCTCGGCCTCCCAAAGTGCTGTTATTACAGGCGTGAGCCACCACACCTGGCCTTAGCAATTTTTGCTTTCAAGTATTATTATTTAAGAAATAAATTTTGTGGCTGGGCACAGTGGCTCATGCCTGTAACCTCAACACTGGGAGGTCGAGGCAGGCGGATCACCTAAGGACGGGAGTTTGAGACCAGCCTGACCAACATGAAGAAACTCCATCTCTACTAAAAATACAAAATTAGCCAGGTGT
This sequence comes from Cacajao melanocephalus, assembly GCA_963573385.1. NCBI lineage: Eukaryota > Metazoa > Chordata > Mammalia > Primates > Pitheciidae > Cacajao > Cacajao melanocephalus. The sequence goes on from CAUYLG010009963.1 coordinate 5,936, forward strand.
GGTGGCGTGTGCCTATAATCCCACCTACTCAGGAGGCTGAGGCAGGAGAATTGCCTGAACCCAGGAGGTGGAAGTTGCAGTGAGCCCAGATTGTGCCATTGCACTCCAGCCTGAGCAACAAGATTGAAACTGCATCTCAAACAAAAAAAAAAAGAAAAAAGAAAGAAATACATTTTGTAAGGCTGTAGCTTCCATACATAGTGACTCCTAAGTGTGAGATTCCGTATTTGTAAACAGCTTCCATGTGAGGCCGATGCTGCAGGTCTGTGGGTCACATTTGAGATGCAGGGAATGTGACAATGTGACTTTAGAGAACTGATCCAGCGTCGGGCCAGACTCTTACTCACCAAACCACTTCTCTGCTGCGTTCTTCCGGGCCTCCTATATCAACGCTCCTAGGACGCCATATCCATTGCCCATGATAATAACAACAGGTAGGTCTTCCTTCATACCCCTTATCTGATGAAAGAAGTCCTCTCTGCTCTAAGTTTGTTCTCTGTGTGTGTGTGTGTGTGTGTGTACCGCGAATGGCTGCTGAATTTCATTCAATGTGTTTTCTTCTGCATCAATTGAGCTTGCAGGGCCTATGCTGCTACTGTTCTGGGCTGGTTGCAAGCTGGCAGGCAGAGGATCGAGCTCAGCTGTCCCGTGGGAGGTGTCCAGAGCCAGGGCCAGCAGTGGGCGGGGGCTGGCCACCCGTTCTGGCCGTGGGCCCTGGGGCCAGATGTTTGGGCTTAGCTGCCTGGCCAAGCAGGGATAGAGTGACTGGGTAATTAAGCACTCCCTTCTACAGAGCTGGCAGAAGGCGGCAGGGGGCGGAGGGGCCTAGGGCCAGAGTGCCTGACAGCCCCCCTCCACCTCTGGCCTGCAGAGAGGAGCCCTAACCCCATGCTGGGCCCCCTGCTGCTTTTGGTGGGGGGATGACCCAGAGCCAGGGCTCACCTGCCCCGACCTGGACAGAAAAGGAGCCATTTTCTTCCACATTGGGGTGCTGCCCCCTGACTACCAAGGGCAGAAGCCCTCCCCTCAGCCTCCCTAGGGAACCAGTCAGCAGTTATTTAAGTCTCAGGGCTTAATGAGATCTGGGGAACAGAATTCTCAGCATGCTCCTTCGCCCGCTGGCGGGAGCAGACAGTCCATCTATCAGGACCCCCAGACATTATCCACCCCCACCTAAACAAGTAACTGGACCCTGCTGGCCTTTACAGGACTGCGGGGGCGCCAGCCTCCATCACCTTCCACGACCTCTGAGCCAGGCTCTGGTGTGGAAAGAGGAGGAGGAGGAAATGGTTTCCTGCTTGAGGCTGCAAGAGCCAGAATCAGAGTAGGGGGGTCTTCTAAGATGTCCCCCAGTTTACAAACCAGCAAGCTGAGGCATAGAGATGGGAAGGAGCCCACCCAAGGTTGCTTGGAGTGGGGCTGTCATGGAAGCCGTAATCCAGAAACCCAGGCCATGGTCAAAGCACAGAAATTCACATCACAGTATTCTGGGTTTGAGTCCCTGGCTCTGCTGTGTGGCCTTAGGCAAGGGGCCTGCCCTCTCTGATCCTCAGAGTCCTTTCTGAAACAGAGATCAAAGTTCCTCCCTCAAAGGGCTATGGTGAGGACTGGATGTAGTTTATGAAGAGTCCATGTGGTGTCGGCACAGAAAAGTACAGGCAGTCGTGGTCGCAAGCACTGTTGTTAACTGGGCACATCCTATGTGCCATCCTGTCCTTATCTGCACTACCTCATTTAATCCTCACAACCCCACTGTGAGAGCTATTGCTCTCCCCATTTTACAGGTGAAAAAAACTGAGACTCAGAGAAGGGAGGGAAACTGCCAGACTTCCACAGCTGGGACATGGTTAAGTCAGGACTTGAACCCAGGTCAGTCTGACACAGCTGTGGAATATTTTATTTTTTCTTTCTCTCTTTTTTTTTAAACGAAGTTGGGGGTGGTCTCACTATGTTTCTAGTCTGGAACTCCTGGGCTCAAGCCATCCTCCCATCTTGCCCTCCCAAAGTGCTGGGATTACAGACATGAGCCACTGTGTCCAGCTGGATTTTTTTTTTTTTAAACAGAGTCTTGCTCTGTCATCCAGGCTAGAGTGCAGTGGCACAATCTCAGCTCACTGCAACCTCTGCCTCCTGGGTTCAAGCAATTCTCCCACCTCAGCCTCCCAAGTAGCTGGGATTACAAGTGCCCACCACCACGCCTGACTTATTTTTGTATTTTTAGTAAGAGCGGGTTTCACCTTCTTGGCCAGGCTGGTCTTGAACTCCTGACCTTGTGATCGACCTGCTTCAGCTTCCCAAAGTGCTGGGATTATAGGCCTGAGCCACTGCACCCAGACTGGAATATTTTCTTAAGAGCAAGGGCCCTGAGTGCCAAGCATGGCCCACCACATGTTCCCTTAGTGATCTGGGGCACACAACCAAACCTCTCTGTGCCTCAGTGCCCAGATCTGCAGAATGGGGATAAATACAATAATTGCTCTCACTTGACAGGTGTTTATCAAGAGCCCTTGTAAGCACTCTCTTAGGTATTAACTTATTCAATCATTACAGCAACCCCATGAGGTATGTGTACTATTATTATCCCTTGTTTATAGTTGGAGAAGCTCAGACCTAGAGGTTAAGTAACTGGCTCATGTTCACTCCCAGCAAGGACTCAAACTCAGGAATCTGGGCTGCAAAGCTCACCTCCTCATCTGCTGAGCTGTGGTAACAGTACCCTCCTCGCAGGCACCCGTTAAGACAAAATGACATCATCATCCATGCAAAGCCCTTAAAACAGAGCCTGACACATAGGAAGTGCCCAACAAATATTAACCATGCTGCTGATGATGCACTCTTTCATTCAGAAGGTATTCGTTATTGAGTGTGTACTCCGCATCAGCTTCTGTCCTAGAAACTGAGCTTACATCTATGAACAAGGCCAAGTTTTTGCTCACATGAAGCTTCACCATTGTCATGTACCATGATCATCTTTACCACCACGGTCACTGGCATCGTCATCATTGCCACCATTGCCTCATAACCATGACCTTCCTTCATGGTCATCACCACCATGACCACCTTTAACACCGTCATTGCCATCATGATGACCACCACTACCACTGTCACCATCACCATCAATGTGACCATCACCACCACGATCACCCTTATCACCATCATTATCATTATCACCACCGCTACCATCAGCAGCATAACCACCACCACCACCACCACCACCATCAACATGGTCATTGCCTCTTCACCATGACCATCATTTCACCATCTTCATTACCATCATCACCACCACCATCATCATCGTCATCAGTATAACCACCATCACCACCACCATCATCGTCATCAGCATAACCACCATCACCACCACCACCACCATCATCAGCAGCATAACCACCACCACCACCACCACCAGCAGCATAACCACCATCACCACCACCACCATCATCATGGTCATTGCCTCATCACCATGACCGTTCCCTCATGATCATCACCATTATTTCCTCCTCTTCATCATCATCATCACCGTCACCACCACCACCACCATCTTACCATTATCATGATCACCATCATCATAGTCATCACCATCGTCAACACCACCTTGCATGGCACCTGGGCTATTCACATACCAAGATCCAGCTTGTGATTCTCTCTCTCTAGGATTCCCCAAAAACACCATTCACACCTTGTTTTTAATTGGATACTTTGGTTTTCTTTTTCTTTTTTTGTCAGGAGTGTCTTAAACCCCTCAAATCCTGAAGAGGGTCACACATCTCCCCTCAGAGGCCTTTCCTCTTCCTCTGGGGTAGTGGTAGTTGGTGCAGGCATGGTGGGGGGCCAGGTCACCTCTGCCAGTCTCTTCACGGCCTCACCCAGCTGCCCCAGACCCCGGGCAGCCTCTACCAGCTGGGTCAGCCCCAGCAGCAGGGCTTGGCGCTCCTGCCTGTCCTGTTCCACAACCTGGGTCAGCCTCTGCAGTTGACCACCCACCTCCCTCACGGCGGCCACCAGTTCCACCAGGGCAGGTGGCTCACAAGCCATGACCCTTACAGGTGGTGTTGGGGCCACACATGGACCATGGGGGCCCGGGCTCTGACCAGGGGTTGGCCCTAGGGTGAGGTGGTCAAGAGGAGGTTGATCCAAGGGGTGGGCTATGGGGGAGAGGTGGGGGTCAGGGGGCACAGTGAGGTCAGAGGCTGAGTGTGGCACATGGGTAGGTGGAGGGGTTAGGCTGGGGCTCTGGCTTCTGGATGGCTTGAAGTCCTCAGTGGACAGTGAGTCTATGCTTGTGACTGTGGAGGACCTGGAGGAGCTGGACTCCAAGGCTGGAGAGGGCTCTAAGGTGGGCATTTGGGATGTGGAGGGGTGAGGAGCAGGTGCTGTGAAGGTCAGCTCGGGATGCAGACTGGGCTTGACTGTTGGTGCTGGAGTGGGAGAGGAGAGTTCTGTCCCCAAGGAGGTTGGAAGGGACTTAGCAGTGATGATAGGGGTTGAGGAGGGGTCAGGAGTGGTGGTGGGGTGAGGGGTCGTGGTGGGTTGAGGGGTTGTGGTGGGCTGCATGGTGGTGGTGGGCTGAGGGGTTGTGGTGGGGTCAGGAGTCTTGGTGGAGTGAGGGGTGGTGGTGGGTTGAGGGGTTGTGGTGGGCTGCATGGTGGTGAAGGGTTGAGGGGTTGTTGTGGGGTCAGGAATCATGGTGGAGTGAATGATGGTGGTGGGTTGAGGGGTTGTGGTGGGGTGAGTTGTGGTAGGGAAGTGAGGGGTCATGGTAGGGTGAGAGGTCAAGGTAGGGTGAGGGGTCGTGGTGGAGTCAGGGGTCACGGTGGGATCAGGGGTAATAGTAGAGTGAGGGCTTGGGGAGGTGTCTGGGGATCTGGAATATTCTGAGACTGTACTGGGGTATGGAGTTGCGTCCAAGTCTGAAGTTGTGTCAGATTCTGGGGTCCGCTCTGAGGTAGGGGAAAGGCTGGTCACCTCCAACGGTGTAGAAGGGTCAGAGGTGAGCTCTTTGAGCAAGGTGGGTGGGGGCGTGGGTGACAGCTCCGGGGTCAGCGCTGAAACCACACTGGAGTCAGGGGTGGACAAAGCAAAGTCGGGGCTTCTCAAGATGAGGTCGGGGTTCGTCCGGGAGGCTGGGTCTGAGGTGGATGAAGTGTCCGCAGGGTCAGAGGTCACCTCTGGCGTTAAGGCTGAGCAGGGAGTGAGCTCTAGACTGGAGTCAGAGGTCAGCGCTGGGCCCGGTGGTCCCGGAGAGGCGGAGGGACCTGTGGACGGGGTGGGGGACGCTGTCCTGATAGCAGTGGGCCGCGGCGGCCTGCGCTCGGGCCACGGTTTCCTCGGGGAACCTGGAGGAGGAGGAGGAGGCGGAAAGACAGACGGAAGGTCTGAGGTCAGCCGGCTCCGCCCACCCCGCGCCCCGCCCCGCCCCTCGAGGAGCCGACCAATGGAAAGGCGCAGAGCCTCGAGACGTCATGGGTCACCAGCAGAGTTTACCCGGCCCTGGGGCCCCTCCTCCCCGCTTCCTCCGATGTCTCCAGGCGCCACCTGGCGTCCTCCTCTGCGGGAGGATGCTCGGATGCTCCGGACGAGGGAATGTGGAGGGGCACGCAGGTTGCAGGAGAGGGTGTCGGAGGGTGAGGTGAGGGAGGGATGCAGGGGGTGCTGGGACGCGGGAGGAGGCGGGAGTGCCCAGAAGCATGCAGCCTACGGGAGGATTCGGAGACAGCGGGGAACTGGGGGATGCGGGGAGCCGGGGGAGGCACGGAGACCCAAGAGGGCTCCGAAGGGTAATTTTAGTAATCAAGATAAGTATCTTTATGGAATTTTTTATTTTTTAAGTTAAAGTCTGGCTGTATCGCCCAGGCTGGAGTGCGGTGGCAAGATCATACCTCACTGTAATCTTGAACTCCTGTGCTCAAGCGTTTTTATGCAATATTTTTAAATAATAAAAATTAATGCAAAAGATCCACAGTTAACCAAAGTTAACATTTTAACCAAAGACAGGATCCAACAGGGCCGGGATTAGAGTGAGCCCAGTGAGGTGGATAGGATCCTGTCTTCAGTTCATCATGTTTTTTTTTTTCCATTAATTTTCATTTTTAAAAATACTGTATTATGAGATGTATCTTGATTTTGGTGTTTTTGGCACCCCCTCAAGTTTCGGGCCTGAGTGGCAGGAGGAGCCTCACCCTCTTCTGGGACTGGCTTCTAAGTGAGTGCCAGTTTTATCCCCATTTTACAGATGGAGGAAATTAGAGCAAGAGGCTACATGACTTGCCCAAGGTCACACAGACACAGTTTGCAAGTTGCAGGGATAAGACTTGAACCCAAGTTATTTGCACATAGAGTCTAGGCAGTTAAATACCACATCCTCAGTGAGGGAATGTGCTATGATCCACAGTGCCAATACAGTAGCCACTGGCCACATGTGGCTACTGAGCCCTTGAAATGCGGCCAGTGTGAATGAGGAACTGAATGTTTCATTTTCAAAGTGTTGACTCATTTAAGTTTAAACAGTCACCTGTGTTCATAGGTACCATACTGAACCACACAGATCTACAGATTTCCACTCATTCCTGCAGGGTCTTTCAGGGCATCCCTTCCCCACATTGTCCTTTGCGGGATTGGAGAAGTGGTTAAATAAAGGGCTTGTGCTCAAAGCAGGCTGTCCCAGTTTAGACTGCAGCTGCATGGCTTCCTAGCTGGGTGACTGGGGCAAATTACTTCACTAATCGAATCTCAGTTTCTCCCCCACCTATAGATTATAGATGACCAATGTATCTCCCTTGCAGAGTTGTCAAAAGGACTCAGGGAGATCATGGTTGTGCAAAATACTTAGCGTAATGTCTAGCATGGAATGAGCACTCTCATAATTATTGATGTTGTCAGAGTCATTGATGTCTGTGCCTCAATTTCACTTATTTGAGACATGGGCAAAATTATAGGTCTACATCATGGAGTTCAGGTAAATTTCTTTCTTCCTTCCTTCCTTTTGTTCTTTCTCCTTTCTTCCTTCCTTCCTTTCTTTCTTCTTTCTTTCTTCCTCTCTTTCTTTCTTTGAGACAGTCTCATGTAGATCTCTCTCTCTCTTTTTTTTTTTTTTTGAGACAGAGTCTCCCTCTGTTGCCAAGGCTGGAATGCAGTGTTGTGATCTCAGCTCACTGTAACCTCTCCCTCCGGGTTCAAGCAATTCTCCTGCCTCAGCCTCGTTGAGTAGCTGGGATTACAGGCACCTGCCACCACACCCAGCTAATTTTCTTATTATTAGTAGCAGCAGCAGCAGTAGTAATAGCAGTAGTTATCAGTAGAGATGAGGTTTCACTATGTTGGCCAGGCTGGTCTCAAACTCCTGACCTGAAGTAATCTGCCTGCCTTTGCCTCCCAAAGTGCTGGGATTACGGGCCTGAGCCATCATGCCCGGCCAAGCTCATGTAGACATTATGAGGATTGAAGGAAATTATATATATATATGTATACATATATATATCTTATAGCTTATATATATAGCTTAGAATAGTGCCTAACATTATATTAAATTATATATATATATATATATATATATATATATATATATATATAAAATAGAGAGAGAGAGAGAGAGAGAGAGAGCTTAGAATAGTGCCTAACATGGTGTATTTTGTTTAATAAATGTTACATGTTTTTGTTCTTATCTCAAGACTCTCCACTTACGTAGATATTATAGGGGCTCAGATACCTAGATTGGTAACGGTTCTTAATTTTTCAGACCCAATGTGCAGACAACTACATTCATTGTACCCCTCAGTACCCTGTAACCAGTAGTCCCTGCAGTGTTCCCTCTTGTTTGACTTTAATTTCAATCCTCTTTATCCCCAGTCTCTATCCTCAGCACCCTCTTCTATAGACCCCTCCACTGCTGTATTTGACACTTGGCCTTAAACATGTGTGTGTCCTTATAAAACACAGCACATTTCTTTTGGTTTTGTTTTTTTTTAGAGACAGGGTCTTGTTATGTCACCAGAGCTGGACTCAAACTCCTGGGCTCAAAGGATCCTCCCACCTTAGCCTCCTGAGTAGCTGGAATTACAGACACATGCCATCATGTCTGGCTTACATATAGCATGTTTTATAACTGTGTATATGTATTTTTGTGTGTATGCTTTTAAGCTTTGCAGATGGCATTCGGCTGGAAATATTGTTCTGTTTCTGACTTTTTCCTTCAGTATTACGTTGTTAATACCTATCTATATTGCTGTGTATACGTCTATTCATGGTTTTAGCTGCTGCACAGAATTCCATTGTGTGGAATTCCACTTTTTTTTTTCTTTTCTTTCTTTTTTTTTTTAGGCAGGGTCTAACTCTGTCACTCAGGCTGGAGTGCAGGGCTGTGATTGCAACGCACTGCAACCTCCGCCTCCTGGGCTCAAGCAATCCTCCCACTTTAGCCTCCCCAGTAGCTGGTGCTACAGGTGTGCGCCACCACACCCAGCTAATTTTTGTACTTTTTGGTAGAGACAGGGTTTCACCATGGTACTCAGGCTGGTCTCAAACTCCTGGGCTCAAGTGATCTGCCCACCTTGGCTTCCCAACGTGCTGGGATTACAGGTGTGAGCCACAGCGCCTGGCCTCTCTTCCCAGTCTGCGGCTCCTACAGTGCCCTCTGGGGGCCTGTCTGCCCAGTGGAAGAGGCTTCTGCTGGTGCTGTAGGGGGCACCTCAGGCGATCATACCCACCTTTCTAATTCTCTTCCATGCTTGTTTGAATTTATATTCTCTGGTTCCCGATGAGTGTGAGCGTTTCTAAACATACTCAGCCACTTGGGTTTCCTGTTCTGTGACTCTCCTGTTTGTATCTTTTCCTCTTTCTCATCGAGGGTTTCCTATCATTTTCCTATTTGTCACAGTGACTTATGCCATGTAGGTTGGGGTTTTTCAACCTCAGGGATATTGTCATTTAGGGCTGGGTGGTTCATTGTTATGGGGGATGTGTCCTGCGCACTGTGAGATGTTTAACTCCATCCCTGGCCTCTACCAATTAGGTGCCAATGGGCAGCCTCTCCGCTTCTTGCCGTGACAATCCAAAATATATTCAGATATTGCCAAATGCCCCTTGGGGGCAAAATTGGCCCTAGTTGATGACCACTGGTCTAGATAATAACCCCTGGGTTCTGTTTCTGTTTTTGTTTGAGATAAGGTCTCGCTCTGGCACCCAGGCTGGAATGCAGTGGCACACCATAGCCTCAACCTCCCAGGCTCAAGGGATTTTCCTGCCTCAGCCTCCCAAGCAGCTGGGACCACAGGTGTGTACCGCCACACCCAGCTAACGTTCAGGTCTTGAGGGGGTTCACCACGTTGCTCAGGCTAGTCTCAAACTCCCAAGCTTAAGGAATCCCCCCAACTTGGCCTCCCAAAGTGCTGTGATTACAGGCATGAGCCACCATGCCCAGATGATAACCCCTTGTTTTAGGATATATCGCTGCTGAGTCTTTTTGGGCTAAGAGTTGGGGCTCCACTGGGGAGTCTGGAATCTGTCTCTTCACCCCACGACACATACCGCCCCATTCCCCTCACCCCAGCCACATGCCTCACCTGTGTCCCCATGAACCCTCGGAGTTGGAGGACTGCCCGGGCTCCTGGTGGTGCCGGCTCCAACGGTGGGTCCTAGTTTGCCTAAAGTAGGGGTCCCCTCAGCCAGGCCCCTTCCTGAAGCTGTGTCCCACGTCCAAGGAAGCTTGTAACCATCTTTGCCACCTAGAGAGATACGGGGAAGAGGACTGAGTCCTCACCTCTGTTTTGAATGTGACTCCCCTTCTCTCTCCTCCTGGGCCCAGCCTCGGTCCAGGCATCATCCCACCTCAACTGCGCCATCACTTCGGCCCCTCCCTGACCTCGTGGAGGCCTTCTTGGTTCAGCTCAGATGCTCTTGGCTACCAGTAACAGAAACTGTCACTAAACACGCATGTAAAATAAGGGCATTTGGGCCGGGCGCCATGGCTCAAGCCTGTAATCCTAGCACTTCGAGAGGCAGAGACAAGCAGATCACTTGAGGTGAGGAATTCAAGATCAGCCTGGCCAACATGCAGAAACCCCATTTCTACTAAAAATACAAAAAGTTAGCTGGGCGTGGTGGCAGGCGCCTGTAATCCCAGCTACTCAGAAGAATGGAACTGTATTTGGAGACAGGGCCTTTACAAAGGTAAGTTAAGGTAAAAAGAGGCCATCTGAGTAGGCCCTAATCCAATCTGCCTGATTTATTTATGTATTTGTTTGTTTGTTTGTTTGTTTACAGACAGAGTCTCGCTCTGCTGCCCAGGCTGGAGTGCAGTGGCATGATCTCAGCTCACTGCAACCTCCACCACCTGGGTTCAAGTGATTCTCCTGCCTCAGCCTCCGCAAGTGCTGGGATTACAGGCATGAGCCACCATGCCTGTCCCTCCTATTTTAAATTGCAACCCTTAGCCTGCCCCTCCCCCTGCTTTGTTCCTTAACTCTACCTCCCAGTAGTTAGTACACGCTCTGTCACACAGTAGGCATTTGACACATGAACTGATGTCTGTGTCTCCAAACGCTATCATCCAGGAAGACTGAAGAAATGCTGCTTCGTTAAAATCCAAACTCCACAAGCCTCCCGTCTTATCTCCTCTGTCTCTCTAGACTTACACTGCCATCTCTCATCTGTTCGTTCATTCATTTAACAAACAATGTAAAAATTACCTACTGAGATTCAAGCATTGTCCTAGACGCTAGGGATTCCAGACAGATCCGTAATAGACAAGATATTGGATCTGTCTGGAATCCCTAGTGTCTAGGACAAAGATGCACATGCCCCAATCAGAAACTGTGAGTATGTTACTTCACATGGCAAAAGGGACCTTGTGGATGTAATTAAGGGTCTAGACCTTGAAATGGGAAAATTATCCTGGATTAACCAAGTGGCCCCAATCTAAGTCCTTAAAATCAGAGAACTGGCTGGGCGCCATGGCTCACACCTGTAATCCCAGCACTTTGGGTGACCGAGGTGGGTGGATCACCTGAGGTCAGGAGTTCGAGACCAGCCTGGCCAACATGGTGAAACCCCATCTCTACTAAAAAATACAATAATTAACCAGGTGTGGTGGTGGGTGCCTGTAATACCAGCTACTCAGGAGGCTGAGGCATGTGAATCACTTGAACCTGGGTGGTGGAGGCTGCAGTGAGCCGAGATCACACCACTGCACTCCAGCCTGGGTGACAGAGCGAGACTCTGTCTCAAAAATAAATAAATGAAATCAGAGATCCTTTCAAGCCACAGTGAGAGAGAAAGATACAAAGGCAGAGGAAAGATCAGAGAGATGCAGTGTTGCTGGCTTTGATGATGGGGGATGGAGCCACAAGCCAAGGAATGCAGGCGGCCTCTAGAAGCTGGAAAAGGCAGGGGAATGTATCTCCCCCAGAGCCTTCCAAAGGGAACTGCCCTGCTGACACCTTGAGCTTAGCCCACTAATTGAGTCTGACTTCTGACCTACAAAACTGCACGATGATAAGTCTGCATTGTTTTAAACCACTGAATTTGTGGTGATGTGTTATGGCAGCAATGGAAACAGATACAGATCTTTCATAGAGCTTAAAGTCTAGCAGAGATTGACACTACCAGTGAAAATTTCTGACAATGCAAATTTCCCTCACCCTTTGTTCCTCTGAGAATTCCTTTTCTCCTTGTGTCTGCTGGCGAAATAATATCATCCCCTCTGTGAGGTTTCCTTGATGTCTCTACTACAAATAATAGCTCCTTCCCTGGAATCCTACAGCTGTTGTTCATTTTCAGCAAATAACTCTAACAAGCAATATTTTGCGGTTTTAAACGATTTCACACATATTTTGCTCATTGAATGGGGGCCTGAGGTCACCCAACTAGTTCTAATCCGGGTTGGAACCATGATTGGAACCTGGTAGGAGAGTCGGACTCCAGCCTCGTGCTTCTGTTTCAGCATACATGGTTCCCAATCCAAGGAGCAAAACGTGTGAAATCATTTAAAACAGATTATAATCGTGGCTCCTAAATTAAACTTCTCTGAGTCTCACTTTTTTCCCCATCTGAATCATGGATGTAGCAACAGTTCCTATGGCCCACAATTGGAGTCATGCAGGGCCAGCAGAGTAGGCGAGCTCTCCTTCCGTCTTTCCAACAACCCTGGAGCCCCAGTTTTTTTCCAGAAAAAGAAACGGGTGGCCAGGCACGGTGGCTCATGCCTGTAATCCCAGGACTTTGGGAGGCTGAGGTGGGTGGATCACGAGGTCAGGAGTTCAAGACCAGCCTGGCCAAGATGGTGAAACCCCATCTCTACTAAAAATGCAAAAATCAGCCGGGCGTGGTGGCAGAAGCCTGTAATCCCAGCTACTCAGGCCGAGGCAGGAGAGTCACTTGAACCTGGGAGGCAGAGGTTGCAGTGAGCTGAGATCACACTACTGTCCTCTAGCCTGGACGACAGAGCGAGACTCCGTCTCAATGAATGAATGAACGAATGAATGAATAAAAGAAAGGAACGGGGACTCAAAAAGACGAAGTCACTTTTCCAAGGTTACGTTGCTCCTGAAGCTAAGAACGCATGCCTGCTGTGTCTCCCCTACCCACCCCGCACGCACATCCGAGTCTTCCCATTTTTTTAAAACTCCAATAGAACCTGAGTCTTCCTATTAGTAAGGTTGCACACATGGCTGTCTTTTCATTTCCCTGGCGTAGTTTGTAATTCTGCGTGTATTTCTGCTCTTTGGCTGCCGCCCTGCCCTACGGGAGGGGTCCGGAGGCTGGACTAGCGGTCTCCGCAGCCGCCGTGCCCGGCACATGCCCGCCTCTACCACGAGGGGGCGCTATGGGCTAGGGAGGCGCTGCAACCCCGGCAGCCCTTGAACGAGGAACATCACCTCTGGGAGCTCCCGTTTCCGCCTGTGGAAACGGAATGATAGCTCTAATTCACAACTTGAGCCCACCACCACCAAGTCACGGCGCCCCCCAGGGCCTGCTCCGGCCCTCCCTTTCCCCACATCAAGGCCCGCTTCTTGGGACCTGATTGCCCTGCGCCCGGCTATTATTACCGCAGGCGATGAGCCAGTGGCCAATCAGGAATCGCAGAGCTAATGTGACGTCACGAGGTGCTAGGCGGATGAACGCCTGCCCCATCCCTCCAATCCAGGCCCACCGGCCCCATCCCTCCAATCCAGGCCCACCGCGCGTGCGCATGCGTGCTGAGCGCCAGAAAAAAAGGCGGGAAAGGGCGCGTGCGGCGAGACTCTCGGCGGGAGCGGGAGGGTTGGGCCTCTCAGGAGAGTACGGGCGCGAGGCGCCGGGCGCGGGGCGACAGAGGCAGAAAGCCGGGCAGGCCCAGACGGTAAGCAGGACGGGAGAGTGGAGTGGAGGGAGAAGACTGAGAAACAGCAACTGCTACAGGCACAGAGGGAGGGCAGAAACGCTGCCCCTCAGACAGGGAGTGAAACCGCCCGTGAAGGAGGGGCAAGGGCTGCGGGGACGGTGAGAAAGGGACAGCAGAGCCCGAGGGAGGCAGAAGTGGAGGAGCCCTTCCCTCAGACCAGGAGAGAATGAGGGGGAGAGAGAAGGGCGCCCGTGGGAGGCAGAAGCGGAGGGGCCGTTCCCTCAGACCAGGAGAAAATGAGGAGAGAGAAGGGAGCCCGCGGGAGGCTGAGGGGGAATCGGGGGAGATGCAGACTCAGAAAAAATAGCAAGAGGCAGAGGAAAAGATACCACAGCCCTGGGCCTGAGGAGGGGCACACATGCAGTGAGAAATGGAGATGATGAGAGTGTAAAGTGATCATGGAAGAACCCACCGGGAAAAATGGAGTGAGAAACAGGTGGTGAAGGTGAGAACTGGAAGTAAAAGACAGGAGGAGGAAAGATACAGAAACAGGTTGGGCCCGGTGGCTCCTGCCTGCAATTCCAGCACTTTGGGAGGCCTCCTCGAGGATGGCTTGAGCCTGGGAATTGAGACCAGCCTGGGCAACATAGTGAGACCCCATCTCTAGGAAAAAATACAAAAAAATTAGCTAGGCGTGGTGGTGTGCATCTGTAATCCCAGCTATTCAGGAGGCTGAGGTGGGAGGATCACAGTCTGAGAGTTCGAGGCTGCAGTGAGCTGAGATTGCACTACTGCACGTCAGCCTGGGTGACAGAGCAAGACCCGATCTCAAAAAAAGAGAGAGATTACCATGAAAAATGGAGTGAGAAACAGGTGGCGAAGGTGAGACCTGAAAGAAAAGAGAAAGACTGAGGAGGAAGGACAGATAAATTGATCAGGAAAAACTGGGTGAGAAACAAAGATGATGAGAGTGTGAGATTGATAATGAAAGAAGAAAACAGAAGGACAAGGGAGGAAAAATAAAGAGAAACTGACCACAAAAAATGGAGTGAGAAACAGAGGTAATGAGGGTGAGAAATTTAAAAAGAAAGACCTAGGGAAAAAGACATGATGGGAATATGAAACTGACAGCGGAAGAAAAAAATGAGAAACATGGTGAGTGAGAGAGCAAGAGAAATGACCATGTAGCCAGGTGCGGTGGCCCAGGCCTGTAATCCTAGCACTTTGGGAGGCCGAGGTGGGTGGATCACCTGAGGTCAGGAGTTCAAGACCAGCCTGGCCATCATGGTGAAACCCCATCTTTAAAAAGAGAGAGAGAGAGAGAGAGAGAGAGAGAGAGAGAGAGAGAAATGACCCTGACAAAGAATAAGGCATATAGATGAGTGTGAGAAATTGAAAATGAAAGGAAAAGAAAAAAGAGATTGGCACAGAGAAGAAAAGATAGAGAAATTGACCATGGAAAATGGAGTGAGGCCAGGCATGGTGGCTCACGCCTGTAAACCCAGCATAAGCCCAGCACTTTGGGAGAGCAGGACAGGAGGATTACCTGAGCTCAGGAGGTTGAGACCAGCCTGGGCAACACAGTGAGCCCGTCTGTACAAAAAGTAAAAATGAGGGGGGCATGGTGGTGCGCATCTATAGTCCCAGCTTCTCAGGAAGCTGAGGCGGGAGGATCGCTTGGGCAGTCAAGGCTGCAGTGAGCCGAGATCACACCACTGCACTGCATCTTGGGCAACAGAAATAGAGATGATGAGGATGAGAAATGGATAATGAAAGAAAAAGAGAGCAATAGTATGTGAGAAACAGGAGCAGAGATGGATTCAGAGGGACCCTGAGAGATGGGGCTACAAGGAAGACAGGCAAAGAAAGGGGCAGAAGGATGTGGTGGCAGCAATGTGGGGGCCAAATCGGGGCAAGGTCCCAGCTGTGGAAGGAGCTGCAACAGTGAGACAGAGGCCACAGAGCAGAGGGGAGAGAGCTGTGGCAGTGGAGGCTGATTTTGCTGGCTGAAGGGAGGGGCTCAGGCCCAGGGATGGGCAGGAGACAGTCAGGGTAGGGAAAGAAGCTGCACTCCAGGAGTCCCCACCTCTGTCTGAGCCACAGCAGACCCGGACCAGAGCGTGAGCTTCAAGAATGGGTAAGGTTTCGCTTGCTCTGGGGGAGCAGGGGTGGGGACAATGACGTGATGACACAGTGGCCCTTGGTTGTGGGTTTGTTTGAGGGGCTTAGGCTCATGTATTGTGCAGTTTACGGGAGGATGATGGGCTCAGGATAGGCTGAGCCTGGCCTGATCTCTTAGATGGTGTCTTCTGCTGTGGAGAAGTGTCACCGTTGAGCCCAAGGAGGTAATGTGTTTAGGGTCTCAGGAGCCAAGGAAAACCTTTTCAGGGCCCCCGACACCTCAGCCAGCTCATTTAGAAGGGTCTTTCTGGAAACCCTACAGGGAAGCGAATGGAGGTTTATGGAGGTCCCCCCATGGCCACCCTGATCTTGCCCCTCACCTGTGTCTGGCAGGCGCCTTGTTGCTGGGAAGGGGGTCCCTGGGTGCCTGGTGGTGCCCCAGGGGAGAGTGTGTCCAGGTCCCCCCACTGTGGTGGTCCCCTTGGCCAGGTCCTCTGCTGAGGTGGGGTCCCAGGTCCAGGGGGGATAATCGTCATAGTCTGCGTAGCCTTTAGAGAAATTGGGGCAATTGTTGACCCCATCCTCTGTTTCAGAGGTCTTTACTGCTGCTCCTCCCTCCCCTTTTGGAATCTTCTGGAGCAACTCTCAAATCTCCCCACCCCGACCCCGCATGCCCAGTTCTTTAGAATCTACCATGGTGCGGTCACCTGGCCCCACCCTGACCCATTCTCCTGGCCACCCCCACAACCCCACCACCCTCACCATGCCCTGGTACCAGTACAGGTGAGCACCACGTCTTCCTCATGGTCACAGTTATGCTTCCCCCATTCCCCCGAGGGGCAGTCGCTCAATGACGCCTCACTTCCCTTACAGCCCATGTCATCCAACCAGATGGGCCCAGTTCCAGGGCCGTAATGGGTTTTGCCTACTCGGGGCCGGACCTTTCCACAGCCCAGTTCCCAGCAGGCCACAGTGGCGTCTCGCAGATCCCAGTTGTCATCACACACTGTTCCCCAGTGTCCGGCATGCCACACTTCCAGCCGGCCAGCACAGCGGTTGGGCCCATCGGCTAGACGAACCCGGAACAGGCCTGTGTGGAAGGCCCTCAGGTCAGGAGGGAGGGTCAGCCTTTCCCATTCTCTCCCCACACCCCTCACGGCCACTCACCTGATTCCCCAGTGATGCTAGCAGTGGGAGAGGGGGCCGGATCTTTGGATGACTCTAGAGACCCTTGTGGGATCTCAGCAGATGGCTCCAGGGAGGCCTGAGGGATTCTCTTGATGGTGGCCTCAGAGGTCATTTCTCGGAGGCTTTGAGTGGTCAGCATCACCATGGTCTTACTGGTCCGTTCTCGGGGAGCCTGAGGGGTCAGCATGGCAGTGCTATGAGAGGTCCGTCTGTGGGGGCCTTCTGTGGTCGGCCTTCTGGTAAACTCAAAGGTAGGTCTTCGGGAGGCCTCAGTGGTCAGGGATGCAGTGGTCTGTGAGGTTAGGTCTGGGGGGCTTTGGGCCCTGGAATGTTTTGTGGTTGGCGTCACTGGGGGTTGAGTGGTTGGTCTCTTTGCATTTTTTGTCACCCACTTCTTAGTACTCTTAGGCATTTTCCCTGGGGCCTTCGTGGTTGTTTTCTCCAGAACACTGGCAGACACACTTGCAGAGGGCTTGGTGGCCAGCTCTCCTGGGAGCCAGGCATCCCGATCTCTCCCGAGTCCAGGAATCCAGCTCCAACTGAAGGGGTCTGAGATGGAGTCCAGGCCTGGGGGCCCTGGAAGTGAGTGGGGAAGGAAGAAAAATGGAAACATCATGATGACAAGATCATCTACCCAGGCCCCTCCATCTCTCCAGTCACTCAGCAAGTTCCCATTCATTCGTCATTCATTCGTTTATTGTCACAAATATTTATTGAGCACCTCCTATGAGCCACACACTGTTAGACCGTGGGGAGGCTATGGCAAGCCAAACCCAACACCACCCCCTGCCTTCTTGGTACTAACAATCTGGACATGACTGACCCCCTCATCCCTTCACACCTGACCCCTCTTCTCCATCTCCTCAGCTTCTCCTCTGAGTCAGGGCCTCACTTCCTGTACCTTCTGATGGGTCTCCCTACCTCACTGTCAATTCTTACCACCAGAGTAGTACCTAGATCCGACAGGCCACTCCTGAACTCAGAATTTCTGTGGCCGGGCGCAGTGGCTCACACCTGTAGTCCCAGCACTTTGGGAGGCCGAGGCGGGCAGATCACCTGAGGTCAGGAGTTCAAGACCAGCCTGACCAACATGGAGAAACACCATCTCTACTAAAAATACAAAATTAGCCGGGTATGGTGGCACATGCCTGTAGTTCCAGCTACTCAGGAGGCTGAGGTAGGAGATTTGCTTGAACCTGGGAGGCGGAGGTTGCAGTGAGCCAAGATCGTACCATTGCACTCCAGCCTGGGCAACAAGAGTGAAACTCCATCTCAAAAAATAAAAGAATCTTTCTGTGGTCACCTCATGGCCGTCAGGAAGATGGGGAGAGAGGGAAGAGCCTTAGCTTCCAGCAGAGGTGATGCCTCCATCCTTTGAGACACCACTCTCCATCTTCCATTTTTCTGATTAGCACATGTGTGCAGTAAAGGATTAACCTTGTTGAAAGAAAGGTTTACTCTTTCCCCGGCCCCTGGGAGATGATTTCTAAGCCCTTGGAACATTTTGCCTGATAAGAGATTGTTTCCCTGGGGGACTTGGGCAATGCCAGATCGCCTGTGCTAATAGTATGATTTATGGTCAGCCACTTGTACATGGCCGAGCCCCCATAAACACAACACTCTGGACGCCAAGGCTCGAGGGAACTTTCCTAGCTGGCAGTTCTTCATGTGTGTTGTCCCACTTCCTTGCTGGGATAATTCAGTGCTGTCTGCATAACTCCACTGGCACAGGACAGTTGGAAGCTTACACCTGGTATCTCCTGAGCTCTGCCCCAGGCGCCTCTTCCCTTAGCTGATTTTAATCTGTATCCTTTCACTGTGATAAACGATAACCCTGAGTGTAACAGATTCTTTGATTCTATGAGTTCTTCTAGCAGATTATTGAATCTGAGACTCGTCTTGGTGACCCCAAACTAAAAGGAGTCATACAGGTTTGCAATGATTTGTTATAGTATTTCTTTCTCTCCATGAGCTATGAGCTATTCAAAGAGCAAGACCATGTTCATTCCATTCATGAACCCAGCAGGAGGACCCAGTGCTGAGCTCAACATGTGGCACTTAATAATAGGCATTGCCTGAGTTTATGTTAACTGGCTCTCGCTTTGGCTTCTCTCCATATCCCAGTGCCCTGCCTGCTTCCTTTCATTTTAGGAAGGCTAAATGTCCCTTCTTAGTAAGAGACTCCTTTGATTCCTGGAAAGAAGAGGAAGCAGTAGCTTCTCTGAATAGGAATCCCGCATCTGCCAGTTAGTTGCGGTGTGATCTTGAGCAAGTTACCTAACCTCTCTGTGCCTCAGCTTCAGTAAAATGGACATAACACACACCACCCTAGACTTATTATGTGATTTGAATGTGGCCATATGTGGAAAAACACCCAGCACAGGGCTGGGGCTTAGCAAGTGCCCAGTCAATGTTAGTGCCCATGTTAGTTACTGTTCCCCCTTCAGGAAGCCTCCTGGAGTCAACAGATGGCTAGGGCCTCCTTACCAGTGCAGGTGACCCCAACATCCTCATTGTGAGCGCAGTTGTGCTTTCCCCAGGGAGCAGCAGGGCAGTCGGACAGCGAAGCCTCGATCCCCACACAGCCCACGTCATCTAGCCAGATGGGGCCCGCACCCCAGCCAAAGTGGCCAGCAGCAGGGTCTGGCTGCCGAGGTCCACCACAGCCCAGCTCCCGGCAGACCACAGCTGAGTCCCGCATGTCCCAGCTATCATCACACACGGTCCCCCAGCGCTGGTCATGCCACACCTCCAGTCGACCTGAGCACTTGCTAGGCCCAGCCACCAGGCGCAGCTGGGGGGACCCTAGGGTAGAGAGATTCAAAGAATTACAGTCAGGGAAGCCGCCCAGCCTCCTGACTCTTCATCCACCTTTCCCTCCCTCTATCTTCCTTTCCATGCATTCATCCATTCATCCATCTAGGCCTTCCCTCCATTCATCCATCCTCCCTTCCAGGGAGCAAGTATTTAGTGAGGCCTTTCTTATGCCATTTTCTGCAATAAGCACAAGGGCTAAACAGTCAGGCAGAGTTTTGGGGACCCTCAAAAAACTACACACGGAATTACCATATAATCTAGAAAGTCTACTGCTAGGGATATACCCAAAATAAACTGAGAACAGGTATTCAGACAGATACTGGTATGTGAATGTTCAGAGCAGCACCATTCACAGTGGCCAAATAGTAGTGGTTGTACAACATTTTGAATGTATTAATGTCACTTGAGTTGTATACTTAAACTGGTTGACTTTATGTTATATGAATTTCACCTCAATTAAAATAATGAGAGTCTTTTTCCATGCAACTGTTCACCACCCTTAATTTTCTCTCATTATTATTGGTTTAATAAGGGTTTTCTCTTCTTTCCTAGATTTTATTTTCCTAACCACTAGACCACAGGGATAATCAGATGTTTTGTTGTTGTTGTTTACGAGTCAGGCACGGCCTCTGCTTTGAAAAGCTCTCAGTCTTTAGGGAAAGGAGCATGCATACACTTCATTACAACTCAGTGAGCTAAAGGGTGTAGTGGAAGTACCACAATGGCAAGGCAGAAACACAGTGAAGGGAAGGTGAGGAAAATTCTGCCTGGGGAAGCCTATGAAGCCTTCTCAGAGGAAGTCCTTTAAAAGAGACGGAGCAGCAGACCAGGCATGGTGGCTCACACCTGTAATCCCAGCACTTTTGGAAGCCAAGGCGGGTGGATCACTTGAGGTCAGGAGTTGGAGACCAGCCTGGCCAACATGGAGAAACTCTGTCTCTACTAAAAATACAAAAATTAGCCAAGGGTGGTGGCACGTGCCTGTAATCCCAGCTACTCAGGAGGCTAAGGCAGGAGAATCGCTTAAACCCAGGAAGCTGAGGTTGCAGTGAGCCGAGATCACACCACTGCACTCCAGCCTGGGAGACAGAATGAGACTGTCTCAAAAAATAAAAAGGGAGCAGAAGAGAATCCAGACAGAAGGAAAAAGGTGTGCTGGGCTGGACAGGAAGCAGTGACATAAGTTCAGGATTCCCTAAGCCTGTCTAGTTCCCACCGGCCCTCTTGGAGTTATCCACAGCAGGAATATCTCCGACCTGGGTCCCTCAGCCCTCGAGGGGCTGGCAAGGAGATGCTCAGAAGCCAGTATCAAGGGGCCTATTGCAATTGTTCAGTAGCTATTTCTCCAGCAGCTACTGTAGACCTGGCCCCATGCAGCCCAGAGCAAAGAGTCCTCTTTACCTTTACCCAGCCCAAGGAGGATGACTTCCCCAAGGGGGAATATCTGAGCCTGGCCTAGATGATGCATCTACAAACCCAGGCTGCCAGCAAACCTCTGGAACGTGGGTAAGAAGCCTGGGGTAGCTTCTCCCTCAGTTCTCACAAGGCACCAGCCCTGCCAACACCTTGATCTTGGATTTCCACTCTCCAGAATTGTGGGACAGTACATTTCTGCGGTTGACCAAAGATGCTCCAGGTGTCAGGAGTCCTGTGAGACTAGCCTGGAAAATGAACTCTTCAGAAAACAGTGCACAGTCTGTGGGCACAAACGCCTCACTCTGTTATATGCAGGCCATGGTACAGCCACCTTCTCTGAGTCTGTGATACCAGAATCCCATCTATAATCATCTCTATGTTTTCAAGACAGGCAACTGTGATGGATCTAAAAGCAAGGTGCCTTGAAATCTAAGACATGAGCAGAGACTGGACCCAGATACTGGGGAAATTTAAGAAATACCCAGAAGATACAGAGGAGACAAATTACTGAGTTCCACCTACAAGGAAAACTTTACTAATGCCTGTGTCATATTAGGAAAGATCTTTTTCGTTTTGAACTAGCAAAACTCTGGTACACCAACAAACAAGTTAAAAAATGGGACATGTGGCCGGGCATGGTGTCTCACGCCTGTAATCCCAGCACTTTGGGAAGCTGAGGCGGGTGGATCACCTGAGGCCAAGAGTTAAGAGACCAGCCTGGCCAACACGGTGAAACCCTGTTTCTACTAAAAACACAAAAGATTAACCGAGCATAGTGGCAGATGCCTGTAATCCCAGCCACTTGGGAAACTGAGGCAGGAGACTCGCATGAACCTGGGTGACAGAGGTTGCAGTGAGCTGAGATCACACCACTGCACTCCAGCTTGGGCAATAAAAGTGAAACTCTGCCAAAAAAAAAAAAAAAGGGAGGGGGCATGTAAAATATTTCGAACCAGAAGTTTTAAAACATCAAGAATAAATAAACGTCTGTTGTCTAAGCCATGCAGTCTGTGGTACCTTGTTAGAGCTGCCCTAGCAAACTAACACAGGTTCTGTACCTAAGTAAATGGCACAGCACCTGCCAGGCCCAGGGCAAGGAACAGTGTGGTGTGTTTTGGAACAGCAGGTCATTGGATTTGGCTAAAACCTGGGGATGTGAAGATCATAAAGGACCCTGAATTCTCCACTAAGAAAATGAGACTTTATCTTATCCATGGTGGGGAACCTCTGAAACACTCAGAGCATCAAAGCAAGGAAATGAAAGAGTCAACTCTGTCCTTCAGAATGCTTATTCCAAAATCAGCAAAGACTCAGACTGGACTGGGAAAGATTGAAAAGAAAGCCTCTTCTAGGGGAAGGCAGGTCAGTGGGGTGGAGGGAATAGAAGTTTTACTGAGGAGCAATTAAGAGGGGCATAGAGAAAGTTCGTCTGCATCATCTTGGAGATGCTTCCTTAGAAGGCAGCTTTTGGCATGCTCCTTCCCTTCTTGGGGGGTGGGAGAGTAGAAGAAGGTTTCTCTTTCTTTTTTAAAAGGCAGAGCCTCACTCTAGCTCTAGGCTGGAGTGCAGTGGTACAATTACAGCTCACTGCAGCCTCCACCTCCTGGGCTCTAGTGATCCTCTTGCCTCAGCCTCCCAAAATGCTGAGATTACAGGCATGAATCACCATGCCCAGCTAGCGGAAGGTTTCTTGATCAGAAGGGCTGAGGCAGAAGGAAGGAAACAGACGGAAGCCCTTTTTTTAGTTGAATGACATTTGAGCATGGAGAAGTGGTTAAGAATGTGGGCCCTGTGAAAGAAGTTTGGCAATTCCTCAACAAGTTACCATATGGCCCAGGTATGCACCCAAAAGAACTGAAAGCAGAAACTCTAATGGATATTTGTACACCCAAGCTCATAACAGCATTATTAACTATAGCTGAAAGGTGGAAACAACCCAAGTGTCTGTCCATCAACAGATGCATGGATAAACAAAATGAGGTATATACATACAGTGGAGTATTATTTAGCCTTAAAAAAGAAGAAAACTTTGACACATCCTACAACAAGGATGAACCTTGAAGACATTATGCTAAGTAAAATAAGCTAGTCACAAAAGAGTATGATTCCACTCATACGAGGTACCTAGAGGAGTCACATTCATAAATAGAGAAAAAAGAATTGGGGATTGTGGGATGCTAAAGAGAGGGAGGAATGGGGAATTAGTGTGTAACAGGTATGAGGTTTCTGTTTGAGATGAAAAAATAGGTTCTGGAGATGGATAGTGGTGATGGTTGCATAGTAACATGAATGTAGTTAATGCCACTGGACTATGCTCTTGAGACTGATTAAGGTATGGTGGCTCACGCCTGTAATCCCAACACTTTGGGAGGCCGAGGCGGATGGATTACTTGAGGTCAGGAGTTCGACACCAGTCTTGCCAACATGACGAAACCCCATCTCTAGTAAAAATATAAAACTTAGCCGGGCGTGGTGGTGAGCATATGTAATCCCAGCTACTTGGGAGGCTGAGGCAGGAGAATCGCTTGAACCCGGGAAGCAGAGGTTGCAGTGAACTGAGATCGCACCCCTGCACTCCAGCCTGGGTGACAGGGCGAGACCCTGTTTAAAAAAAAAAAGACTGGTAAAAACGGTAAATTTTATGTATGTCACGTATGTTTTATCACAATTTAAAAACAACAACAACAACAACAACAATGTGAGCCTGGGAACAAGTTTCCTGCTTGAATCCTGGCTCTTCCATTTCTCAGCTGTGCTGCCTCGTCAGTAACATGGAGACCTCAGTACCCACACCACAGTGACTGTACGCATTACCTGACTGAGACAGGGAGAGAACGGAACAGCATCAGTCGCCAGGAACCAGTGCATGCTCTGTCAGTGTTAGCTGATATTAGTATTCAAGAAAAGGGGTAAGGGGCCTCTGGGAATAGTGATCATAGTGAAAACAAGTTGCTGCTTTTGTTCAGCCCTTTCCCATCTTGAGGAGACAGCTTTGTTCACCACGACTTTTTATTTTCTGTATTTCTGATGCTTTCACATCTTGGGGCTTTCCTGATGCTGAGGGACTGCCTCTCCCAGGGTCAGCTAATTCCTAGAGGTGGTAAATGACTTGAGCATGCCTTCTGTGCGCAAACCACACTCTCCAGAGCCCACACAATAACTGCCCCTCCACTGGGCTCTCACACCTGGGCCACTATGCACCTGTCCTCTGCCAGACAACTAAGGATAACCCTCTGACTCATCACCTACTGAAATCAAACTAGCCAATTCTAAGCCCGCTTACCCTGTTTCACCTATTCCTTCCTGCAAAAAACAATCAAGACTCCTGTACCTGGCTGGGCATGGTGGCTCATGCCTGTAATCCCAGCACTTCGGGAGGCCAAGACAGGAGGATCACTTGAGGCCAGGAGTTTGATACCAACCTGGACAATAGTGAGGCTCTGTCTCTACAAAAAAAAAAATTAGCCAGGCACAGTGGCAGGCAGCTGTAGTCTTAGTTACCCAGGAGGTGGAGGTGGGGGGATCACTTGAGCCCGGGAACTGAAGGCTGCAGTGAGCTATGATCGCACCACGGCACTCCAGCCTGAGCAAGCGAGACCCTGCCTCTCAATAAATATATAAATATATAAAAATAAAGTTTCCCTTCCATGCTTCCCCTCACTCCCTCTACCTCCTGACTGGCCCTGGTGCTTCCCTATGTGGCCCCGTTTGGCAGGGTCCTCCTCTTGGGAACCATGAATAACAATCTTTTTAGTGGCTGTCATCTCCTGATCTCTTGGCTTCACCATACCTGGGTAATAATAAGACCTATATTTTAAAACAACAGTCCTTTCAATACTCATGAAAGAGGCCAGGTGCAGTGGTTTACACCTCTAATCCCAGCACTTTGGGAGGCCAAAGTGGGCAGATGCTTGGACTTAGGAGTTCAAGACCAGCCTGGGCAACATGGCAAAACCTTGTCTTTGCAAAAAGTACAAAAAATTAGTAGTCCCAGCTACTCGGGAAGCTGAGGTGGGAGGATCACTTGAGCCTGCAGGTTGAGGCTTGAGGCTTCAGTGAGCCATGATCACACCACTGCACTCCAGCCTGAGTGAGGCAGGCAGAACCATTGATCACATTTGCTAAAGAACGAGAGACTCTGGAAAGTAAATGTTTGAGCAGGGCTGTTCCTTGAAGCTGGCCAGAGTGCCCCATGATGGACCCCACAACCACACTATGCAGCTCAGGAACAGAGCAGACTCTCAGCCCACCATCTGTCTCTTAGCCAGGACTGGCTACAGAATTTGGGGGCCTCAGTAAATGATGAAAGGCAGGACCCCTGTTCAAAAATTATCACACACTTCCAGATGTGACAGCAGTGCACTGAACTCAGCTGTGTCTCCTGGGCGAGGCCCCTGTGCCCCTGTTCTCCACCTTTCTCTTTGCAAGAGCCCCCCCCGCACCATGAAACAGTCTTAGAGCTGAGGGAAGGACACAGAAGGGAGGACTCTGTTTTCTTGGGGAGCATGAAGTGACTCACCGGCTTCTGGTCCAGGCTCCCAAGGGACAGTAGGGGAGGCTAGAGGAGGTGAAACACCTGCCGTCCCTGGAGCCTGGCTTGTCATGGTGGAAGGGGGCCTGGAGGCAGCCTCCCTGGATATGGAGTCGTTGCTGGTCACAGTAGGGACCGTGGGAGGGACATAGCCCAGAGGCATGCCTGTGGAGAGGGGGGAAGGTGACTGCCACCCACATCCATCCCAGAGCTGGCACCCCTTCCTCCCGTGTCATCCTTCCTCAGTCCTCTCAGCTGCACGCAGAGATCTCTTCCTGCCCAACCTCCTCCCTAGACACAGCCTAAGCTTTCCACCTCCCTGACCTGGGGAGAGGGGGTGTGAATGGGGGGCAAGAGAGAGCAGAGGGTATGGTAGCTTAGGGGTAACAGAGAAAGGGAGGGAACCTTATAGAGAGAAGAAGACTGGCTTCTGCTGGGGCCAGAAGGCAGGGCCAGCCGGGGCTGCCACAGGGCTGAGGCTCAACCTTGGCTGTTTCCATTTGGGCTGGATTGTTCTCGGCCATGGGGCCATCCTGTGCACTGCAGGATGTTGAGCAACACCCCTGGCCTCCAACCCTGGATGCCAGGAGCACCCCCGCCCTCAGCTGTGACCATCAAAAATGTTTCCAGATACTGTCCAATGTTCCCTTGGGGGCAAAGCCACCCCCAGCTGAGAACCACTGGCACAGGGTGAGGATTTAGAGGGGAATAAGATAGGGAGTGGAAAGTTCAGACAGAGGGCAGGAACGGCACATAGGGACCCCCCAACTTGCTCCTCCACTGCAAGCACCACCACGCCCACCTCCCGTCCTCCACCACAGCCCCCTCACCATCACACACAGCCCCGGCGTCCTCGCGGTGGTGACAGTCATGCTGGCCCCAGGGCCGAGCTGGGCAGAATCGCAAGGCCGTCTCGTTTCCCCGACACCGGAGGTCGTCCAGGATGATGGGTCCAGCCCCCTCCCCAAAGAAGGCACCCCCGGGGGCAGCCAGTGCCCCCCCGCAGCCCAGCTCCCGGCAGGCCACAGTGGCGTCTCGCAGGTCCCAGGCGTCATCACACACCGACCCCCAGCGCCCTCCGTGCCAGACCTCCAGGCGGCCAGCACAACCGTGGGGGCCATCAGCCAGGCGCAGCCGAGGTGCTGGGCCTGAAGAGCGGGAGAGGGAGCACAGAGCCAGAAAATGAGGATGGATGAGCCAGGACTAAGTCATGCTCGGGCCAGGCTGCAACCCCAAGATGACTCTGGGAAACAGATATTCCATCTTCACTATGCAAATGAGGAAAAGGCTCCAAGACAGGAAGTCATTGGCCCAGAGTCCAACTCTGCTGCATCCCCCCACGTCCCTTGCCTCAGGGAGGGGGGCGGGGAGGGATGCTGGGAGCTCTGGCTCTGGTCCCCTGGATCCACCTCCCATGCCTGGCCCCCCAGGTCCTAGAGAGCTGGATTTCCAAATCTTAGCACCACTGGCACTGGGCATCCTTCTTTATCGTGGGGGCTGTTCTGTGCAGCACCCTCTACCCACCACATGCCAGTAGCAACCCCTCTCCGAGTTGCGACAACCAAAAACGTCTCCAGAAATTGGCTGATGTCCTTTGGGGAGGAAGGGGATGAAAAAGCCCTCACTCCCTCCCCAGTTAAGAATCACTAGTCTAGATATTAACCTCTTGCTGGCCTTCAGGTGCATAGGATACATTTCATTTTTTTTTTATTTTTGGGGGGAGGGGATCTCACTATGTCACCCAGGCTGGAGTGCAGTGGTACAATCTTGTCTCACTGCAGCCTCAACCTCCTGGACCCAAGGGACGCTCCCCACCTCAGCCTCTCCCAAGTAGCCAGGACTACAGGCATGCGCCACCATGCCCAGCTATTTTTTTTTTTAATTTTATATTTTTTAGAGAAAGGTCTCACTCTGTTGCCCAGACTAGTGTTGAATTCCTGGCCTTGAGAAATCCTCCCAAAGCACTTGGGTTACAGGTGTGAGCCTGAAGCCATGCCTGGCTCTTAAGGTACATTTCTGTTAGGGTAAGCGTTGAGTCATCACTGGAGGATTGTGGCGTCCGTCTGTCTGTCACTGTTCTAGAGAAGAGAACAGAACTAAGGAGGAGCCTAACACACCTGTCTGCTTTTCCTCATCTGCAGACAGGGAAGGGGAGCGTATCCCTCCCAGAGCTGCAATGAGAATTAAATGCGATGCTGGCGAAGCTCCCGGCTTCACCAGACGCCTCAGTGGTTCATTCCTTTCCTTTCTTGGCAACTTGACCTTCTCCTCTCTAGAGCTCAACTTCAATGAACTCTGCTCTGAAGGCCCCATTTCTGCCCCCACAGCTTGTACACTAGGCACACAAAGGTGCCATTCCCACCCCGAAAGCTTTCTCTGCCCCTCACTCCCACTCTGACCTCTGTGTCCTGGTCTCCATCCCCACCACGTCCCTATGGCCAACTGTGCGGTCACACAGGTGTGGGGGGCATGGGTTTCCACAGACCCAGAAGGGTCAGGAGCTGGGGCTGGGACTGACTAGGCACATGGATCTTGAGCCATTTATGTCACCTCTCTGAGCCTCAGTCCCAGATCTGTGAAGAGGGGGATGAGGATCCACCCCCTCGGAGCTGCAGGAGGCTCAGAGCAGCCACAGGTGAAGTAGCACGAGGCCCAGCACACAGCAGGGATGGGTCAGCCTCTTTCTCTCTTTTCCCCTTGGACATCCACCGAGGTCAGTGTTTCCTACCCCTCCTGGGCAGGCACCCAGCTTTGCCTGCAGCCCCTGTACTGTCCCCACACCGGCGCAGATGAAACACCAGGTGGCTGCCCTCCGCCTGTCAGCCTCCTATAGTCGATAGACCGCGCAGTCCAGCAGAGTGGGCACTGGCCCTTTCTCCTGTGGTTTTCAGGCCCTGCCATGGTGGCGTGCAAAGATTTGTGGAAGGAAAGAAAGGAAAGACAAAGGGAAAGAGAGGGAGGAAGCGAGGCAAGACAGAGGGAGGGAGCCCCTGAGCTCTCACCCAGCTCCCCCCCAACAGCCATCTGCTGGGTTCTATCCCAGGTCCAAGGTGGATGGGAGAGGGGAGGGGCCCCCAGGAGATAGCTAGGCCCCATGCTGAGGGGGTGTGTATGAGGTGAGGTAGAGGCTCACCCATGGGTGCCCCCACCCTGCCTCAGTCTCCCTCCATGCCCCCAAGTCACCGCCCACCAGCTCTCTTGAGGACGGGGGAGCAGAGATTGTCCCACAGAGACAAGGGCTCTGGGAGAGGGTCCCCTGCCATGGGCAGCCAGTGGCAGAGGGCAGGAAGGGCTTCTTGCATTCCAGGACTTGGCTCAAGCCTGAGGCAGGTATTCTTAGCTCCATTGCTCCTTCAGGGAAACTGAGGCTTACACAAGTGGTCACTGGCCTGGGCCCTGGGACAGGGATGAGTGGTAGCCCAAGCCTCAAACCTGCTCCGCCTGCTCCTGGCAAGGAGAACAGCAGGAGCTGAGGAAGGAGCAGGCGCTGGGCATGCAGAGAGCAAGCGGGCAGGAGCAGACCTGGAGCAGACCCTCTGCAGCTTCCTGGAGGGGAAAGAGGGAGCTGGGGGCTGAGGGAGGTGGGAGGGGGCCAAGCCCCAGCCCCAACTTACCAGTGCAGACCAGCCCGGCATCCTCGCTGTGGTCACAGTTGCTCCGGCCCCAGGGGCTCCGGGGGCAGTCTCGGAGGGCCTGCTCTCCTCCTCCACACCCCACGTCGTCCATCCACACGGGCCCTGCGCCAGGCCCAAATCTGGCACCGCCAGGGGCAGCCAGCGCCCCCCCACAGCCCAGCTCCCGGCAGGCCACGGTGGCATCACGCAGGTCCCAGCCGTCATCACATACGGTGCCCCAGCGCCCGCCATGCCAGACTTCCAGGCGGCCGGCGCACCTGTGGGGGCCAGAGACCAGGCGCAGCCGCTCTGTGGGGTGAACAGGGAGGGGACAGGCGGCTGGTGAGAAATGATTCAAACACCCCTCCCTTGGTCTTCACCTGGGGAAACAGGCCTGAGGCAGCAGTGGCCTGAGATCTGCCCACCAGCAGCCATTAAGGGGAGAGTTCACGACCTCAGTGGGCCAGGACACCTCCTGACAGGGCAGGAAGAGGGGACACCAGGCCTGGCTTTTAAATCCCCAGGGGGATCCTTCCAGAGCCTCGACTAAGGAGAGGGCACCCGCAGGTCCTCAGTTTGTCTGGGCCCCAGGCCTCACAGCATCCTGTTTGGGGTTGGGGGAGCCCTCAGGGAGCTTACCTTGGCGGGGGGCTCCGGTTGTCAGTAGAGGGGCCCGGGTGGACTTGGCCTGCTTGGGCCGGGGGCTTTTCTTTCGGGAGGCGTTCTGGGGGTTCCCAGCTGGGCGGGGGGCTGGGAGGGGAGACAGCCAGGGGTCAGGAGCTTCGCCCCTCATGCTTCCTCCCACGTGGGGGCCGGGCCTCCCTCTCTGAGGGTCTGAAGTGACAGAGGACTCCCTGGGCTATGAAGGAGACAGGAGTGGGGGGACAATCTGTCCCCTGGGAGTTCTTAGTGCAGCAGTCTCTGTCCCCTCGTCAGACACAGGAGGGTGCGCTGGGTGGGGGCGGCACGGCAGTCCTCTGGACTCACCGTGTGTCACCAGGGTCTCCTCTGTGCTGGGGCTCAGCTCCACCGACAGCCCTGGCCAGGGAGCCCCATCTAGGGGAGATGCTGAATCGTCCCTGGAGTTAGCCACGCGCTGACCTGTGGGCGGGAGACAAAAGTGATGAGGAGAGTAGGGGTCAGAGGTCATTTAGTCCCTGGCAGAGGGGGTGAGACACCTGGCTCTGGAGGGGATGGGAGGCTGGGTATCTCTGGACTGCTGCACACTCAGACTTGTGCTCAGGAATTGGGGTCCCTGGGTAATCTCCAAAGGAGCCACCCCTGAAGGAGCAGCCAGGGTTCCCTCACCTGCGCAGACGACGCCCGCGTCCTCCTCGTGGGAGCAGATGTGGGCCTTCCAGCCCCGGTGGTGGCAGAGGCCCAGCTGCCCCTCGTGGCCCCGGCAAGCCAGCTCGCTGAGCCACACGGGCCCTGCCCCCTCCCCGAAGAAGGCGCCCCCGGGGGCGGCCAATGCCCCTCCGCAGCCCAGCTGCCGGCAGGCCACGGCGGCGTCACGCAGGTCCCAGCCATCGTCGCACACGGTGCCCCAGCGCCCTCCGTGCCAGACCTCCAGGCGGCCAGCGCACCCATGGGGGCCATCGGCCAGGCGCAGCCGCTCTGAGGGGTGGAGGAATGGCTGTGGCGAGGAGGGGCATCCCTGAGGCCCCAGGTTCAGGGGAACTGTAGGGGCAGGGCCTGTCCTGCAGGTACTGTCAGTAGCTAGCAGCCCTACTCACTGACCCCGGGGCCAGGACTCCTGGATGCTCCGAGGTTCACCCAGACACCTGGGGGATCCCAATGGGGGGCAGTGGCGAAGGTCATAGTGGAATTCAGGTGGGGGTAAGGCCATGCCTAGATGGGCAGAAGGGGGAGGCCTGGCGCTGGGAGCGGGGCAGGTGGGAGGAGTCTGGGCACTTACCAACAGCCTGGATCCCCACCAGTGCCGCTGCAAGGGAGGGTGGAGGGTGGGGCAGAGTGAGGGGCAGGCTGAGGGTGTTCCTTTCTCCAGCACAGGCCCCTCATCTTGAATACCCCGACACACACACACACACACACACACACACACACACACACTCTCTCTCTCTCTCTCTCTCTCTCTCTCTCTCTCTCTCGCTCTCTCTCTCCTCACACCGCTGAACCAGAAACCCCACGGCTGGGAGGCAGGACTCTGGACAGAAGGCCTGGATGAGACTTGGGTCTCTGAGGTTGGTGGGTGGGGCTGCAGCTGCCTGGTCCCTGAAGTCAGGGCTAGGGACCATGGCTTTGGTGTTCCCACATGGTCTTGGCTAAAGGTCAGATGTCTGGGAGATCCCCGGCAGGGTCAGGGCTGGGGGCAGGCAGGGGGCAGGTCCCTCGGGTTTCTGGGCTGGCAGAAGGCTGGGCTGAGCAGGCAGGGAGCCTCAGAAGGGATGTCAGGGTACCCCAAGCACCAGACACCAGTCCCGGAAGTTTGAGTCCTTAAACTGGATAAGCTAAGAGGTCAGAGCTGGAGGCCTAGGCCCCCTGAGTCCCCAGGGAGAAGGGATCACTCACCAAGGAGGCAGGCCAAGACCCTCATGTTTGCAGCCAGGGCAGGGGACAGGGTGAAAGGGGAAGGAGAACGGGAGAGGAGAGGAGGAGGCAGCTGGAGAGAGGGGGAGGGAGGGAGCGCCTGCCGGAGGCGCCCAGGCCCAAGGAGGAGCAGGCAGGGCTGGACGCTTTGCCAGGAGGAAGAAAGAGGCTGCAGGGAGGCGGCAGGGGACAGGGCGGGCTGGAGGGGGCTGGCCGGCGGCTGAGGCATTGGGGGAGGGGGGTGGTGGGCGGGGGGGAGGGTGTCCAACTGCAGACACCCACACGGGAGACGGAGATGATGGCCAGGCATGCTCCAGCCAGCAAAGTGCTGTGCTGAGATACATAGGGGGTGGCCGGCTGCAGGAAGGCGCAGGGCAGGGATTGTGCATGGGGGACCAGCATGAGCGGGAGGCGGTGCCTACCTGCTGCCTCCTCTCATCTGGTTAGAGAAATACGGTGAGATCACTGCTAGGGTTGGGGGCTGGGCAGACCTGGGACTCTTGGTGCAGCAGCAAGATTTGCAGCCAGACACCAGGAGGGACTTCCCAGATGAGGAAGAACTGAAAAACCCAACCTTCCAGTCCTGCCCCTCACTGGTGGATCTGAATGTGAAGCCCCCCGCCATCCCCAGCTGAGAGAGGAGAGGTTGAACTTCACTGTCCCAGAGGGAGCTGGGGTAGGGGGATAAGCAGCCCAAGGTCAGGGCTTGGGAGGGGGAGGGGCTCCACACTCTCACACTCACACACACTCACGCACACACACGCACACCCCACTCCCTGCACACCAGGCAGCTGTGAGGCGGAAAAAATTTGGTAATGGGGAGCGTGACTCAGAAGGGCTGGCAGGGCCGGGGCTGCCCCTGAGCTCACAGTCTCCCGTTCTCCCCGTCCAGCACCGCCCCTCAACAATTAATGTCAACTGGGGAAAGGAGGGGCTGGACCGAAGCGGGCGGGGGTGTCCGGAGACAGTCTGGAAAAGGCATCAGAGATGAGACAGGCACATAGCGGTTTCAGGCTTTATTAACAAATGGTGTAAAAAACCAGACGGGTCTGGAGGGAGGGACAGGGCTGCCGTCTCAGCTCTCCACCTTTCCAGAGAGGGGTCAGGCCTAGCAGCCCTGTGCACTGCGACCCCTAAGTAGTCAACGTGGTCACCTCCAAGGACAGGCATCTAACCCACTCCGGGTCCGGGGAGGCCAAGTCACAAATCCTAACTCTGGGGCATATTCTGCTCGGCCTCCTCTCTCCCTCCCCAGATAGCTCTCCTAGGCCTGTGGCACAGACAGCACGGGCTTTGCAATCACATCGACCAGGGAGATTTCTCAGTGCAGACGGAGCTGAGGTAGGGGTTGGAGAGACTGACCTCGAGACCAGAGAGGGAAAGGAGTCATTCCACTCTGAGAAGCTCCAACACTGCAGACTTCACACTGCCGGCTGGTGGGTGGAGGCCAGCCTCCTCCC
Organism: Cacajao melanocephalus; assembly: GCA_963573385.1. Classification (NCBI taxonomy): domain Eukaryota; kingdom Metazoa; phylum Chordata; class Mammalia; order Primates; family Pitheciidae; genus Cacajao; species Cacajao melanocephalus. The sequence continues at coordinate 38,945 of CAUYLG010009963.1, forward strand.
CTCAGCAGGCCTCTGTTTCTGGGCCCTGGGTGGCTGAGGACTCACTGAGGGAGTGGATGTAAAAGTACCTGCACACAGTAGGCGCTCACCAGGTGCTGGTGCCCCTCCCTCCTTCCCTGCCCTGGCTGGCGGTCTGTAGCCTCACAGGTCTTTGCTGAACTCCCTCACCAGTGTGTAGCCTAGGCAGCCCCAGCCCCCCTCAGCCTGGTAGCCGCAGCCCTCCAGCATCCCTGCCACCCCCCAGGTGGCCACAGCCACGGGGACCACGAGCCTAGCCCGGGTCTCCCCCATGCCCCCAGCCCAGGCCCGAGCCCGGGCCTCCGCAAAGGCCAGCAGCCTCCTGCCCACTCCTCGGCGGCGGTGCCAGCGAGAGACAGAGAGGCGGGTGACCCGGGCCCCATCCCCTGCGTTGGTGCCAGGGGCCAGGGCCAGGACCCCACACACATCGCCAGAGCCCCGCACTGCCACCCAGGGGCCCCCCAGGCCACCCGGGGGAGGCAGTGAGCCCCATCGGGCCCGCAGGCCCAGCTTCACGGCTGCCACAGCCAGGAACACCGGCAGGAGGAGGGCCAGGGCAAAGGAAGCCAGGACAAAGCGCAGGCCGCTGCTGGCCGCCGCCAGGAGGAGCAGGGCTGGTGGCCGTGTCAGGGCATGAAGGGCCACGCGGTTCTCCGTGTCCTTCACGCCGGCCTGTGGGCAGGAGGGGTGGCTCAGCCATCCAAAACGCTAGGGCCTCCTGGACAGGAGAGGAGGTGGACCCTGCCCAGGGCAGGGTGGGGGCTCCCAAATGGGAGGCGGAAGGCAGTATGGTGCGATGATCAGCAGTGTGGCACACTGGGTATGGAGTGAATGAATGATGATGGATGGCTAAGTCAATTAGGACTGTGGAGGCACCCAATTCAGTGGCGGTGCCACAGTGAGGTGCTAGGGAAATAAGGACAGGGAGCATGGCCCAGGCCGGAGTGGAGGCTGGACGGGACTTCTGGGCTAGGGTGGGACGCTGGGCTGTGCTTTGAAGTGCTGGGGTTGGAGGCACAGAAATGGCTCTTGTGCTGGCTTGCAGGGCTGACTGGAGATGGGAGACCAGGGAGGGCATCGGTGCAGGGGCCCTAGTAGGGCCCGGGGGGGTGGGGGTGAGCCCCCAGCTGCCACACCTGCTGTGGTTTTCAGCAGCACCTCCAGCTGGGAGCCGGCTGAGGCTCAGGAGGAAAAGATCCCGCTCCAGGGGTCCAGGCTGGCTCAGGTGGGTGGGAGAGAGTGGCTGAACCCACTTGCAATGCCCAGCTGCAGCCACTCCCTGGGGCCCTGCCTCTCACCTTGAGCATCTCCAGCACCAAGGGCTTCTCATCTTCCCTCATCTCCCGCACTGACAGGTGGCTGGGGGCCATGGCAACCCCCAGGCCCCCGCCCCCAGAAGAGAGCTGGTGTCGTGCACCTGGTGAGAACACAAGTAGGTCGGCGTCAGGGGGGCATCTCTGTCCCCAAAGCCCCCCGCGGGGTGGGGAGCAGCAGCAGCAGCACTTCCCAGATCAGGACACAGAACCCTCGGGCCCCAAAGCGAGGATCTCGGCAGGACACGCGCCCCCACAACACTCAGCGACCTCGCTAGAGTCTCCCTGGATCTCCCCTCCCGCGAATTATTCAGCGATCTACCCCTAAACGCGCTGTGGACGCCAACACTGCAGCACGGGGCTCCCTCCCAGGCACCGGGGTCCACGAACCCCCTCACCACAGGCCAGAGAACGGACCACGCTGGCTCCGCCCCTGCCCCCAGCGCTCCCTCCCCACAGTCGTCCCCGTCCCGCGCCACAAGAACAAGGACCCGCCAGCACCTGCGCGGGTCGCTTTTGGTCCTTTGACCAGGCTCCGGGAGCGGGTCGGGAAGGGGTCGCCGGCGGAAGTGACGTCACCCGCGCGGGGCGGGGGGCTCCCGGCCGTAGCAACCGTTGCTAAGTTCCCCGGAGCGCGGGCGGGAGGAGCCGAGCAGTGACCCTGCTGAGGGCCGGGAGGTGACCTCTCCTACCCTAGAGGAGGAGCAGCGGAAAAGGGGACCTGGGGAAAGACGGGAGCGGGCGCCGGCAGGAGACGGGCGGCGGGCAGGCACCAGCGCGGGTTCCAGCCCCACGTGCCCTCGTTGCCGAGCAACCTGAGCGCAGGCGGCGATGCCAGCGGGTGGATTCTCCGCGGTGCCGGGGCCTTCGCGGGAGGAGCCGGCCGCGCTCAGCATCCTCCAGCCCAGCGGCGCCCACCCCCCTCATCCCACCCACGGGGCGCCCAGGCTCGCCCGGCCCTCCCGCCTAAGGATCCCCCCGTTTCCCAGATGAGGGGGTAGCGGGGCTACTCAGAGTCAACAAGTGGCACTAGCTGGACTCTGATGCCACCATCTCCCCGCTGCAGTGGCCCCTGCGTCCTTTTTTGTTTCAGGACGGGGAAACTGAGCCCCACATGGTGGCCGGCCGCAGGAAGCAGAAGTTAAGACTCCACGCTCCCAGGCGGGCGCTATGACCATGACTTTGCCCCCCTTCCCTCCCCCCAGGAAAACAAAACACAGGAGGGGAGACTTGGGTCTTTATTAGCAAGCCCAGCCTGCAGCGCCCAGCCGCGCCCCGCCCCGGCCCCAGCCCGCAGTGAGTCGGGGTCTCTGTCTGGGGCAGGAGAACCACTGGCTCTCCTCAAAACGTGTGCACTAGCTGGACCGCGGGTAGAGTCTGCACAATCTGGATGGAGGGCAAGCCCTGCGGGGTCATGACACCAGGCCCAGCTCCTGTGGGGACCACTTGTACCATCTGGGAGGCTGGAGCCGCGGGGGCCGAGGCTGGCGGTGGGGCCAGGAGCTGCAGCGTGGCGGCGCCTCCTGCGGCGCTGCTGCTGTCCAGCAGCTCAGTGCCCGGGGTGCTGCGGATGATGAGGAGTTTCTGTCCCGGTGGGCCGGTGGCCGGCGGCTCGGTGAGCCCAGGGGCAAGGGTTTCTACCTCCTGTACGCAGAGCCTGGTCTGCTCGCCATCGGCCCCGCTCAGCACCAGCACGCTCTGCAAGCCCTCGTCCGTCTGCAGTGTCTCAAAGAGGACATCCTGGACCACACCGGTGCTGGCCTCAGCATCTCCCGCCTCCCCGGGGCCCGGGCCCGTGAGCAACTCCTCAGCTGCCCCACTCTGAACCACCAGCAGGTTGGGCGCCTCAGCAGCCACAGCTCCTCCACTGGAATTGGAGAGCTGGCCGGCCACGGGCTGGAGCTGGACCGTGGTCACTTCCTGTGCCGGCTGGAGCTGGACCGTGGTCACTTCCTGCGCCGGCTGGAGCTGGACTGTGGTCACTTCCTGTGCCTGCTGGAGCTGGACCGTGGTTATTTCTGAGGCTGGCCGGAGGGGCTGGAGCTGCACCCCACTCATTTCCTGTGGCCCTGCCTCCACGCCCCCTACATTCTGCAGAACGATGAGGCTCTGCCCTCCTCCGCTGGCCCCAGCGCCGGCCGCTCCCTGCACCCCCAGACCCCCAGGACCTGGCAGCCAGACCACTCCCGCCCCCTGACCTGCCTTCCCCACTGCCGGCGGCCCCTGCCTTGCACGGCCGCCCCCCGCCCCAGTACTGGAGGAGGGCAGCAGGATGAGCTTGGGCGGTGCGGGAGGGGGCGGAGGAGCAGGGGGCTGCACGCTGCTGGGGATCAGCTGGAGGCCCTGGGCAGTCTGCACCAGGAGAAACGTCTGAGAGTTGGGCGCCGCTGGGCCCAAGGTCGGGGCCTGGGCCGTGCTCCCCGCCACCTCGAGGGAGAGCGTGGCCTGGAGGTGGGGCAGGACGTGGACATCTTGGGTGGCTGGCGGGGCCGGGGCGGCGGCCAGCGGGGCAGGGGGCTGGGGGCCAGCGGCGGGGGCTGTGGTGCTGGGAGCCGTGTTGGCCGGGGCGTGCGTCCTCAGGTGCCGCTGCAGATAGGCGGCCATAACGAAGCCACGACCGCAGATGGGGCAGGTGAAGGGGCGCTCGGGCGAGTGCGTGCGCTGGTGCAGTAGCAGGTTGGAGGAGTGGGTGAAGGTCTTAGGGCAGAGCCGGCAGCGGAAGGGCCGCTCGCCGGTGTGCACACGCTGGTGCTGCCGCAGGTTGGAGGTCTGTGCGAAGCTCTTGCCACAGACACTGCAGGCGTGGGGCCTCTCCCCGGTGTGCACGTGGCGGTGGCGCCGCAGGCACGACGTGTTGCGGAAAGCCTTGCCGCATTCCCCGCAGGCGTAGGGCCGCTCGCCCGAGTGCAGCCGCAGGTGGTACTGGTAGTGGGACGACCATTTGAAGGTGAGGCCGCACTGGCCGCAGGTGAAGGCCCGCAGGCCGGTGTGCACGCGCTGGTGGATGGCCAGAAGGGAGGAGCGCTTGAAGGCCTTGCCGCACTCGCCGCACTGGTAGGGCCGTTCGCCGGTGTGGTCCCGCAAGTGGTAACGCAGCCCCGACGAGCCCTTGAAGGCCTTGCCGCACTCGGCACACTTGTAGGGCCGCTCTGCAGAAGCTGGGGAGGGCGTGGGTGGCGGCGGGGCGGGGGCGGCGGGCGCCAGCGGTTCCTGGGGGCAGGTGACCTCGGCAGCCTCAGCCTGCGGGGGCGGGCGCCCGGCCGCCGCCTCTTCCACGTGGCACTGCTGATGCGCCAGGAGGCTGGCCAGCTGCGGGAATGAGCCGTCGCAGCTGCCGCAGCGGAACGCCTGCCCTGCAGCAGCCCCATGGGTGTGCTGGTGGCGGGAGAGCCCGGCCACTGTCCGGAAGGACTTGCCGCAGGGCAGACAGGCAAAACCAGGGGCTGGGGCGGCGGCGGCAGGAGGGGGCTGCGGCAGAGGGGACGGTGGTGGGTCGGCGTTGGGCGCCTCAGCGGGTGCGTCCTGGGGCTGGGGCACCGCCTCGGGCCCGGGACACGGCTGGTGCTCCACGAGCAGCTCTTCGCTGCTGAATCCCTGCTCGCAGCCATCGCAGCGGTACACCAGCTCCACCGTGGTCTCCGCCGCCGCCAAAAAGAGCTCGGGCACCACGGGTGGGGGCGGGGGCGGGGGAGGGGGAGGCGGGGCTGGGGGCGCGGGCGGGCTGTGGGGCTGGAGGTGCTGCTGCAGGTAGGCGTCGCACACGAAGACCTTGCCGCCGCTGGGCTCCTGGGGCTGGGGGTGCGGGGCCGCGGGGGCGGCGCCCGGGGCGGGGGCGGCGCCGTGGGTGCGCTGGTGCAGCAGCAGGTTGGAGGAGTGGGTGAAGGTCTTGGGGCACAGCGGGCAGCGGAAGGGCCGCTCGCCCGTGTGCACGCGCTGGTGCTGCCGCAGGTTGGTGCTCTGCGTGAAGCTCTTGCCGCAGACGCCGCAGGTGTAGGGCCGCTCGCCTGTGTGCACGTGGCGGTGGCGCCGCAAGCTGGACGAGTTCTTGAAGGCCTTGGGGCAGTCCGGGCACGGGTAGGGCCGCTCGCCTGTATGCTGTCTTAGGTGGTACTGGTAGTGGGACGACCACTTGAAGGCCAGGCCGCACTGGCCGCAGATGAAGGCCCGCAGGCCGGTGTGCACGCTGCGGTGGATCTGCAGCAGGGAGGAGCGCTTGAAGGCCTTGGGGCAGTCGGGGCACTGGTAGGGCCGCTCGCCCGTGTGGCCTCGCTGGTGGTAGAGCAGGGCCGAGGAGCCCTTGAAGGCCTTGGGGCAGTCTGGGCACTTGTAGGGCCGCTCGCCTGTGTGCGTGCGCTGGTGATGCAGGAGCCGGGACGACCACCGGAATGACTTGCCGCACTCCCCACACTCATACTGGGCCGCTGGGGCCGGAGGGCCTGGCTTCTCCCCGGTCCTCTCCGCAGTAGAGGCCGGCGCCATGTCCGCGTGTGAGCCGACCATCACACCTGGGGGAGGGATCCCGCGTCAGGGGCTTGCCCAGCACTCGATCATCTCAACCCCAAACCCACACACTGGCTCTTTAAGGGACAGGGACTACCTCCCCAGGTCACCCACTTTGCAAGGGGCTTTCCTTAGGATGAGGGTCTCCAACGGTTCAAGTTTGCTTGGGACTTGCGCAGGTGCCACTGATACTGGACTTTCAGTGCTGAAATGGAAACTCCTCAGCAAACTGGGACAAGGTGATCACCCTCCTTAGGAGGCTGGCCAGGTCTGAGAAGGCTGGGCCCCACCTTCAAGAGAGCAAGTGCTGCCTTTAGGATTCTGCTCGCTCCCTCTAAACACAGGCAGGGTTCCTGAAGAAGACATACAGAGGGGCTCTCCTAGCTTCACTCCTTGCTGCTCTCCCTCTAGACCTTATCCCCCACCTGGGCTTCAACACTCCTCCCACTGCCATAACCCAAACCTTTTCATGCGAACTAAAGCCTCCTCGTGGCACCAGGCATGGGGGCTCATGCCTGAAATCCCGGCACTTTAAGAGGCCGAGGCAGGCGGATCACCTGAGGTCAGGAGTTCAAGACCAGCCTGTCCAACATGGTGAAACCCCATCTCTACTAAAACTACAAAAATTAGCTGGGCGTGGTGGCAGGCACCTGTAATTCCAGCTACTCTGGAGGCTGAGGCAGGAGAATCGCTTGAACACGGGAGGTGGAGGTTGCAATGAGCTGAGATCACGCCACTGCAGTCCAGCCTGGGTGATAGATCAAGGCTCCGTCTCAAAAGAGAAAAAAAAAAGTGTCCTCATGGTCTGAGCCTGGAATAACCTACTTCCCACCACCACAAAGCCTTCTAGGTCACTCCCACTCGGTGCCTCAACTCCCCAAATCCTTAGCCTCCAGCCCATCTACCATTCACACCGCCCTGCCTCCTTCAGCCAACCCACATCCTCACTCCCGCCTGACCCTGCACAGATGCTGCCAGCGGCCATGACAGGCACCCCCTTGCCTGGCCTCAGACTCACTTTGCATTGATGCCCACAAAATCTGCAGCCCCCTCACCATCACACTCCCTGGCTCACACTACACTTCTCTGATCTGTGCACTCTCCAGGCGACTACTTGACATGGAGCTTTCTCCCGAAACCTCCAGCCTCTCCTCTCCCCTCCTGTCCTTGATCTTGCCTCTGTGAAAATAAAAGCAATCAGAAGTGAAGGTTCTCACATTCTGACCACGATATCAGTGGTTCTCAACTGGGACAAACTGTGCTTCCTACCCAGGGGACATCTGGCAATGCCTGGAGGCATTTGGGTTGTCTGTTAATGAGAGGCAACTGCTCCTGGCATCTAGTGGGTGGAGGCCAGAGATGCTGCTTAACACCCTACAATTCACAGGACGACCCTACAGCCGAGAACGATCCCATCCACGAGGTCAGCAGCGTGAGGTCCAGAAAGCCTGTGCTATCCTTCCCCACACGCCTGACCGGGTGCTCATGGACCCTGCCTTCCCACCCACATCCTCCACTTTTCCTCCTCTCCTTGATGGTTCCCATCAACAGAACCAACAGTCTGAGTCCCCCATCTTTAAAAACCACTTACCCATCCATCTGCAAACTCATTTCTCCATCCCTTTACAGCAGAGAAGCTTGTGTCAACTCACTCCTTCCCAGCTCAAACCCCTTCAGTCCCACACTGGTTCCCCCCACTCCACCGTGGCTTTGGTGGTGCGTGGCCCGCAATGGCTCACTTGTCACTGGGTCCGTGGCATGCCTCCCCCTGGCCTCCAGGATACCTCACTCCCTAGCTGTCCTCCCTCACCTGTCACCCCATCCCCGCCCCAGCCTGGTTCCTTCTCACCTCCCTGACCTCTACATGTGGGAGCATCCAGGGCTCTGGCCCCCCTTGGTCCTCTTCTGTCTGTCCTCTCTCCCTGGGAGCCCCTACCCACTCTCAGGACTCCACCGTCTATGAACGATGACTCCAGGCCCCCAGCTCTATGAGACCTATCCTCTGAATGCCACGCCACCTGCTAGACTGTGCCACTGGACGCCTCACAGGCCCTCAAACAATGTACCCCAAATCGAACTATGGTTTTTTTGCTCCTTGCCCCCAACTTCTACTCCACCCATAGCTTCTCCATCTCTGAACACGGCAACTGTCCCCCTCCTCAGGCCAAACGCTCCTCACCTCCTCTCTTATCATCCATCAGCAGATTCTCCTTCCAGCCAGAACATATCCAGGATCTGGCCACTTCTCCAGCCCTCCACCTTGATCTGCGGCACCACTGTCTCTCTCCCAGGTAGCTACAACAGGCTCCCCACGGATCTCCGTGTTTCCACCCGTGCCCTGCCCACCCATCTGTTCCCAACACACAAGCTGAAGCAAACTCATCAACAGGCAGGGCAGGGCATTGCATTCCTGTGCTCAGACACCGCCACAGCTCCAGTCTTGAAGCGTGCCCACTTTCCGCAGCCTTCAGCCTGTCCCTTCCCTGACTTGTCCTCCTGCTGTCTTCACTGGCCACCTGCCCCCGGTCACTCTGGTCACCCAGGCTGGCCAGGCAGGCCTGCTCCCACCTCAGGGCATCTGCCTAGAACCACCCCTCCCTTTCCACCTGCACCGCTCTCTCTTTCACCTCCAAGTCTTCGCTGAAATCCCCTGTGCGAGAGATTCCCTGACACCCCTATTTAAATTTCCAATCCCTTCCAATTCCCTGTTCCCTTTTCCTGCCTTCTTTTTTTCCCCACAGCGTTGATCACCTTCTAATGGACTACACGACCCGTGATGCTCAGCCTCAGCAGTGCTGAGATTTGGGGCCAGGCCATTCTTTGTTGAGGGCAGTCCTGTGCACTGTAGGGTGTTTAGCAGCATCCCTGGCCTCAACCCACTGGATGTCAGACTGACACTGGCCTATGAACCCCTCCTCTACACTGTCCACAAAGCTCACTCCTGCACCTCCAAGTCTTTGCCACGATGTCACCCCAGGGGAGCGCCGAGAACCGCTACTATATAAGCAGTGTGCTTTCTGTCTCACTCTGTCTCCCCATGCTAGGATGTCAGCGCCGTGAAAACAGGGGCTTCTATCTGTTCCACTGTGGTATCCCATCCCAGCGCCTACAATGTCTGCAGAGTGTGTGCTCGGTAAACACATTCTGAATGAATGAAGGCTGGGCATCTCCTTTGGACAAACTATAAGAACTTCCTTGTCTTTTTTTCTTATTTTTTTTTTTTTTTGGAGACAGGGTCTCACTCTAATCAAGGCTGGAGGCAGTGGGGTGATCTCAGCTCACTGCAACCTCCATCTCCCGGGTTCAAGTGATTATCCTGCCTCAGCCTCCTGAGTGGCTGGGATTACAGGTGCACGCCACCACGCCCGGCTAATTTTTGTATTTTTAGTAGAGAGGCGGTTTCACCATGTTGCCCGGGCTGGTTTTGAACTCCTGGCCTCAAGTGATCCTCCCGCCTCGGCCTCCCAAAGTGCTGGGGTTACAGGTCTGAGCCACCACGCCCGGCCAAGAACTTCCTTTTTAAAAGATGAGTGTACCCTGTAATATGTAAGCAAGTCCTTTTAAGAACCTACTGATCCTAAGAAGCTACACGTGCCTTTAAGAAGGCCGAGCATCGCCTTAAACAAGACATCAGTGCTCTGTAAGAGCGGAGTCCCGTTTAGCAAGAAGAGAGCATCCGCTTTAAAAGGCCGCGCCACACCCTTTCCGCAGGCTGGACTTCCCCTTTAAGGGGATGCTGCCACCGCAGACCCATCTCAACCTTTGTCGAGCTAAACTAGGGACCGCTTTGAAACAACCAGGTCTCAGGAGTTTTCTTCTTCGTTGTCTGGGAAACTGTCACTGGCCTTTAACGAGATAACCAATTTTTCGGAGGAAAAAGTTTTTTTAACTCAGAAAGCTTTTGCAAAAATGCAAAGCCTGACCCACCCTCTCAATGCAACCCCCTGCCCTTTAAGAGGGCGGAGCCAACCCAGGGAGCAAAAGTCGGCGGTGAAATAGCGACCTCCCCTTTACGGCACCCCTTCCGGTTTCACGCTCCCACCCGCCCAACGTCTCCGCCCTCCGGTCCCTCCCCCCACCCCCACCCCTCCGGTCTCTCACCTGCGGTCCCAATCGGGGGAACGAAGGTGGGAGCCCCAGGACCTTCCCGCGGGGGCCGACGGGAAGGTAGGGCCCCGGCAGCGGCGGTGCAGCTGTGGGGGCCGGGGAGGGGGGGCGGGGGCGTACTCCCTCCCAACGGCCCCCGGCGCGAGGCATCCAACCTTTATCGGCGGCCTCTCGCGCACACAAACCCCGACGTCGCCTCGGCGCGTCATGACGCACATGCGCCGGGTTCCCGCCCCCAGGCCCTCCCATTGGCTGCCTGAGGCGTCGCAGAGCTCTCGCGCAGGCAGCGTGCGGCATCCTGGGACTTGTAGTTCTCCCAGTTGTGGTCCCGGACTCCAGCTGTCAGGTCTTGGGGGCCGAGGCCGCGGTGAGCCCAAGACCGGGTACGGCCATCTCGAGACGCGGGGTCGCACGTTCCCCTTTATTAGTCCCGATTCCCGCTCATCTGCAGAAAAATCCTTCCATGCAGTATGGTTGTACAAAAACCCTTCCCATGAAGCCGTCCCCGCCCCGAGGGTGTAATCGCTCCTGCGGGAAACCGAGGCCTGGAGCGCTTCCCGCACCTCAGCAGAGCCGCGTGCTCAGGGTTTTCGGACGTGTGCTTCGTGCACGCTCGTGCAGACCCTGCAGAAACCTGGTTCCTGCTGGGCAAAGGTCCGTTCAGGGCTCCTGGAATCCAGAAACTCCTTATGGGGCCTAGGGTTTTAGTGGGAGACGGAGCTGCTCCAGAGCCCCTTTCTATGCTCAACCCCCGACCAACCCAGCATTTCACCCACATTGGCTTTTCTGAGGGTCATTCACTTCATGCACTTTCTCAACCAGAGCACTAGTGCCATTTGGGATGGATTCATTGCTGTGGGGACTGTCCTGCGCACTGTAGGGTGGTGAGCAGCATCCCTGCCCCCCACCCACTGAATGGGGATAGCATCCCCAAGCCCCGCTCCACACAGCCCTTAGGAGAGTTCAGAATATTTCCAGGTGACAAGGCAAGGTGGCTCACGCTAACGCCTGTAATCCCAAAACTTTGGGAGGCCGAGGCGGGCGGATCACTTGAGGTCAAGAGTTCGAGAGCAGCCTGGCCAACATGGTGAAACCCCATCTCTACTAAAAATACAAAAATTAGCCGGGTGTGGTGGCAGACCCCTGTAATCCCAGCTACTCAGGAGGCTAAGGCAGGAGAATCACTCAAGTCCAAGAGGTGGAGGTTGCCATGAGCTAAGATCACACCACTGCACTCCAGCCTAGGCAACAGAGCAATACTCCATGTCAAAAAAACAAACAAAAAAGGATATCTGCAGACATTACCAAATGTTCACTAGTCGAGAGCCACTGCTCAGAGACAGTCCCCTTGGACCGAAGGCCATTCTGCATGCTGTTTCTCAGGCCAGAAGGCCCTTCTGCCCTTAGCCCATCCCTGCCCAGCAAGATCCCGCTGGAAAGCATCCTGTGCTAGGCAGAGTCCCTCTTAACATGCTTTGCGACATCTATGTCCCATGACAGCTGGGACCTTTCGTGTCTTTGCTGCCCTATTCCAAACCAGCATGGGCCCTGATCGAGAAGCAGACAGTGCTTGTTTGTTGAATGAGTGGATTTTTCCAGCCTCCTGCACAGTTTCCCCAAGTCTACAAGCAGGCTGGAACTCAGGGCTGATCTGCGCTGATATGGACCCACCCCTGCCTTACAGGGTCTTGGCAGTGATGTCTCTGTGCATTTGCGCATGTAAAATCCTTGGCATCCAGCTCAGCCGAAACATTCCTTTCATGTCAGCATTAACCACACCAAGCGGGTGTCATGCCAGGTGGGCACATGGATGTGCAATGTGCTGCCCAGCTGGCTGCCAAGAGGGGCACAGAGCCCACTGCCATTCCCCTTGCCTCAGGCCAGTTGGGTCTCTGTGATAGTGAAAGGACCCTCAGCTCAGCCCCCCTCATTTACCTGCCCACCTAGAGGCATTACAAAAGGGATTCGACAGCCACCCTGGGCAACATAGCAAGACCTCCTCTCTACAAAAAAATTAGCTTCATGTGGTGGTGCATGCCTGTAGTCCCAGCTACTCGGTCAGCTGAGGTGAGAGGATCACTTGAGCCTGGGAGGTTGAGGCTGCAGTGAACTGAGATTGTACCACTGCACTCCAGTCTAGGCAATAGAGCAATACGCTCTCTCAAAAAAGAGAGAGAGAGGCATGGCTAAAACTGGCTCTTCCTCTCCTTAGCGTTCCCCATTTTGCAGCCGGAAGGTGAACAAAAGTTTAGAAGTCAATGGCCTTGGGCAACCCGCTGTCCCTAAAAAGGTGATGTGGATTCAACAGGCTTGTTTTTAGAACAGCCTAGCCCTGCCTTGGAGCCAGTAATGGGAGGAGACTCAGGCCAGCTCTATGTCCAGCACTTTCCAGGCCAAGGAGGAGTCTCAGGGACCCAGATGAGAAGGTGGCGTTGCGCCTCCAGCCCTGGATTGTCTGTGTAGCCCTTCAAGGGATGTCATTGGGTCGCTCATGTGGACAAGTAAACAGAATCAAAGAGCGAAAGACATGGATAAGATTACAGAGAATCCTCCTCTGCAGCTGTTCCAGGCCCAGCAGCTCCGACCCACAGTCCCAGCCAGGGCTCCAGCCCAGGTCCTGGCCTGGGAGCTGGGTCATAGCAATGTGAAGGGGAGAAAGCCAATGAAAAAACTCACAGTCCCTGGCCTGGCACGGTGGCTCACGCCTGTAATCCCAACACTTTGGGAGGCCAAGGAGGGCAGATCACCTGAGGTCGGGAGTTCAAGACCAACCTGATCAATGTGGAGAAACCCCATCTCTACTAAAAGTACAAAATTAGCCGGGCATGGTAGCACATGCCTGTAATCCCAGCTACTCTCTGCTGAGGTAGGAGAATTGCTTGAACCCGGGAGGCAGAAGGTTGCAGTGAGCTGAGGTGGCACCATTGCACTCTTGCCTGGGCAACAAGAGCGAAACTCCATCTCAAAAAAATAAATTTAATAAAACACCTCACCGTCCCAGTGAGCTCACAAAACTTCCCAGGGCGTGCAGTGGTAATGAAGAAGACAGAGGCTACCTGCTGCGCCATGCTGTGGAGAAAAGCCAAGCAGAGGAGGTAGCTCCAGGGCAGCAGGAGGACCTCCAGAGCCTCAAAGGCAGAACCAAGCAGATGCCTCAATGCACACCCCTGCAGGCCCCGGACGTTTCTGCTTCTGGCCAGCAACACCCCGCTGCAGGTGTTTGGGGGGCACAGTTCCTCCCTACCCTGACTAGATCAGGCTCCTTGTCTAGCCTCAGACCCTCTGAGCCAGGAAGGTAACCCATTCAGTCTCTATAGGTACCCACCCCTTCCTGGGGATTGGGCTGTCACTCCTGCCCAGAGACCCTGCATGCATTTGGGGGATTCTTCTCCATCCATCCCGATCCCAGGAGGATCAGCCGAAGGCTTAAGAAACGGCCTGACACTGCCCTTCCCTCCCTCTCCAGAAAGTGGGGTCAGGCACTGGATTCCCAGGGCCAAACACTAAAAATAAAACATCCTTTTTCAAACAAGTTGAGTAAGGAGAGCAGAGATGCACATTAAGCCAAAGACAGAGGGGATAGACAAAGGGAGTCACCGGTTGTCGGCCATCCCCAGGGACAGGGGACCCAGGGGGCAGGCCCATGCCTCCCACAGGCTTAGGATTCTCCCTTGTTTTTTGTTTTCATTTTGTTTTGTTTTGAAACGTTGTCTTACTCTATTGCCCAGGCTGGAGTGCAATGGCAGGATCTTGGCTCACGGTAACTTCTGTCTCCTGGGTTCAAGTGATTCTCCCACCTTAGCCTCCTGAGTAGCTGAGATTACAGGCATTTGCCACCACGCCTGGCTAATTTTTGAGTCTTTAGTAGAGATAGGGTTTCACCATGTTGGTCAGGCTGGTTTTGAACTCCTGACCTCAGGTGATCCACCCTCCTCGGCCTCCTAAGGTATTGGGGTTGCAGGTGCGAGCCACTGCACCTGGCCAGGATGCTTCCTTCTAATGTCTCTTAAGACCCCTGTGGCAGCCCCAGCCGACCCCATGCTAATGGACCTCTCCACCCAGAAGGGGTTCGATCCCCATTTCACAGCGGGGTAAGGCAAGGCCCTCTGAAGTCTCATGGCCAAGCCACAGAGCCAGGAAGTGATGTAGTGTCCTGTAAACAGGAAGTAATTCCTGCATCCTGGAAGTGGTTTCACCAGGCATGTGCCCAACCCCAGAGTCCACCCACATCCAAGGCCTATGGAGCAGGTCTCACAGGCATGGTCAGGCACTCATGGAGGCTGCAGGACATGGGAGCCAGGAGAGACTCCTCACACAGCCTGTGGGAAGCCAGGGCAGACTCTCTGGAGGAAGCAACAAGGCACAGAGTTCCAACTGTGCAGGTAAAACATGCCTGTGTTTTAAGTGCAAAAATGTGGACAGAGACAGATACATGCTAAATTTCCTCCCTAAGAGTGGCTGCCACCTTCTACGATGACCCCCAGGGACCCGTGCCCTTGCATGAGTGCCTTTGCATCAGGTGGATGTGATGGTTATGTGATGTGGTCAAGGCGAGGGGGCCCTTGGCAGACGCAATCAAGGATCCTGATGAGTGGACTTTGAGTTCATCAAGGGGGAAAGTGATGGTTAATTTAATGCTTCTACTGAACCGGGGCCACAGGATGCCCAGGCTCCTGGTTAAACACGATTCTGGGTGTGTCCGTGACAGTGTTTCTGGAACAGATTAATTGGCAGCCTGAGCAAAGCAGGTAACCTCCCACCTTGGGGGTGGGCATCCAACCTCAGGAGGAAGGTTGACTTCCAGCCCTGCCCTCAGGCTGGAGCTGCAGCATGAATCTTCTCCTGCCCTCGGGCCTCCTGGTCCTCCAGCCTTCAGACTCACACCGGAATCTACTCCATCAGCTCCTGGTTCTCAGGCCCTCTGACTACACTACTGGCTTTTCTGGTTCCCTAGTCTGCAGAGAGCAAACATGGGGCTTCTTGGCCTCCATAATCATTAACACAGTCAGATTACCCTGAGTGGATCTGATCTAGTCAGTAAAGCTCTTTAAAGCTGGGCCTAGAGATCAAAGATGTGAAACACAGAGATTCTCCTGCTGGCCCTGAGCACAGGCTCCATGCTTCTTCAGAGGCAAGAAAATGAATTCTGCTCTGTAAACTCGGGAGCAGACCCCAGCCTCATATGAGAGCACAGCCCTGGCCCACTTGAGGATTGCAGTGACCCTGACCACAGGACCCAGATAAACCATGGTGCTGGACTCCTGGCCCATGGAACTGTGAGATAATGAATGTATGTTGTTTAATCCCAATGCATTAGTGGCTATTTCTTACATAGCGTAGATAACAAATACACTCATTATATTATACGAGTCTGCTAGGATAAGGTATTTTAGGCTGACTGCACCATGGACAATGCCGTGGTAACCTCTGTGACCTTCATGTACACTCTGGATGAGTTCCTGGAACTAGAAAGTCTGAAGTAAGTGGAAGACCACAAAAAGAAGAAGAATGATCAACCCCTGTGGCACCTAATTAACTCTGAGACATTCTTCCATTGTTCCTTATTCCCGCCTCAATTCATAAGGCAACTGGTCTTTGTAACCAGCCTTGGTCAACCTCCTGACTCCAGACCCTACAACCCCCTCCCAGCTTGCAAAAGCCACCCTGAACTGTAACTTCTGTAAGTTTCCACTGCCTGCCCCAAACCTATGAAACCAACTCCTATCCCACCGCCCTCCTCCGCTGACTCTCTTTTCAAACTCAGCCCGCCCGCATCCGGGGCAATAAACAGCCATGTTGCTCACACAAAGCCTGTTCGGGGGTGTTTCTTCATTCAAAGCACGTGTTTAACAGCTAGGACCCCCATAACAAAGTTCCACAGACTGAGTGGCCCCAACAGCAGAAACGTATTTTCTCCCAGTTCTGGATATGGAAGTCCGCGGTCAAGGTGTCAGCAGGGTAGCCTTCCCCTGAGGCCTCTCTCCTGGCTCGCCGACGGTTGTCCTCCTGTGTGGCCTCCATGGTGCTCCCTCTGTGCATGTCTGTGTCCTAATCTCTTCTATAAGGATGCCAGTCAGATTGCATTAGGGCCCACCCTAGTGACTTTAACTTAATTGCCTCTTTAAACACTTTTTCCTAATACCTTCCACTCCAGAGCTTGGGGGTTACAACTTCAGCATCTGAATCTGGGGGCACACATTCAGCTATGGCCCACCTTCTCTCAGAAGAAGAATTGTGAACAAAACACGACAGGGTTAGCCCCTCTGCGTCTGGGTTGGGGACACCAGGGTGATACATTGTGACTCTGCCATCTGTATATTTTTATTATAAATTTTAAGGGGGCTGGGTGCAGTGGCTCACGCCTGTAATCTCAGCACTTTGGGAGGCCAAGGTGGGCAGATCACTTGAGGTCAGGAGTTCGAGACCAGGCCTGGCCAACATGGTGAAACCCAATTTCTTTCTTTCTTTTTTTTTTTTTTTCGAAACAGGTCTAATTGTGGAGACCCAGTTTCTACTAAAAATATAAAAAGTAGCCGGGCATGGTGGTGCATGCCTGTAATTCCAGCTGAGGCAGGAGAATCTCTTGAACGCGGGAGGCAGAAGTTGCAGTGAGCCGAGATCACACCACTGCACTCCAGCCTGGGTGACAGGGCAAGACTGTCTCAAAAAAAAAAAGGGAAACAAGGTCCCACAGTGACTGGACAAGAGGGAGCAGATGAGCAGGTGGGGACAGGGAGGGACAAACCCTGGGTTGTCCCTGGCTACCTGGCCTGGCCGTGACACCCCCATCCAGATGGTAGGGGGATTAAGGGGTAGGGTCCCCACATTCCAGCTGTAGCAAGGCCTGCAAAAGAGGTTGGGGGCAGGATCTTGAGGTCCGGGCACTGCACCTGCCCCAAACCTTCTGTGACTCTCCATCATGCTTACCTTCATAGCCCAACCCCTGCCCGGCTCTCAAGCCCTGCGGGTCTGGACCCGCTCCACGTCTCTGACTTCACCTCCTCCAGCACTCAGTGAAGTAAGGTGCTCAATAAATATTTGCTGAATGATTAAATCCACCCCCAACACACACAACATTTCAAAGGCTGGGATGGGGAGACTAGGCTGGGAAAGATCTTCCATCACCTGGAAGTGCAGGTCCTCAACGGATATCCATGAAGCCAGCTCTCAGCTGTGGTTGATTCTTCTCAGTGACAGGAGACAGGAGAGGGCCCCACATTCTGGGGCCACACCCCTTGAGCCAGGCCGCCCAGCACAGGCTGTGGGGGCGCCCCCTGGTGGACAGTTCCGAGGCCGCAGCCTGCAGGCAGCCGCCCTGAGTGGGACAGAGCTGGCCAGCGGGTGTTCTTCTTGGCCTCTGGGCTGTGGAATGCAGATTTTGAAATAAGAGCTACCAGATGTGAGTGCACATGATAAAGTGTGTATCGAGGTAGCAGAGGTCATACCCCAGCCACGTGGCGTGGCCCCTTATCAGCCCTCAGGGTCAATCCTTCCCTCCCATCCTCCAGAGACCCAGGGGTCCACTCCCCTCGGCCTCTTGCCAATGGACCCTGGACCCTTCCCTCTGTGCCTGAGTCCTGGAGTAGAACAGGACAGGAAACCTTCAGACCACCCCCAACACTACAGGCGTGAACCAGATTCACGGCCATCTTGAAGCAGGAGAATAGCAGAGAAAGTCAGGGACGGAGGGGACCCTTGGATGTAGGTTAGCTTGCAAAGCGTGTCAGAGGCAGAAGCAGGACATGCGAAATAAGGAAGGAAGTAGTGAGTTAGAACATGCAGGATAAGGAAAGCCGGAAGGACTTGCAGGAGCAGTTTGATCATGAAAAATAGAAGTAAAGATGAGCAATTTGCTCAAAAGAGATAAAGTAAGATTAGGCAAGGATAAGCATTTAACTTACAGGAGATAAAGTGAGGTTAAGCAAGTGATGAAAAACATATAAACGGCCATGAAATGTACGGCCAGGCGCACTGGCTCACGCCTGTAATCCCAGCCTTTGGGAGGCCGAGACGGGCAGATCACCTGAGGCCAGGAGTTCCAGATCAGCCTGGCCAATATGGTGAACCCTGTCTCTACCAAAAATACAAAAATCAGCTGGGCATGGTGGCCTGTGCCTGTAATCCTAGCTACTCAGGAGGCTGAGGTAGGACAATCGCTTGAATCCTGGAGGTGGAGGTTGCAGTGAGCAGCGGTTGCGTCATTGCACTCCAGCCTGGGTGACAGACGAGACTCCATCTCAAAAAAAAAAAGTCCTTTAAAAAAAAAAAAGGCTATGAAATGTAACAAACCGGGGCTGATCTCATCTCAGAGAGGTCACTCCGCTCTCCCCGTTTGTCCCCGTTTGGGACAGCCTGGAACTGCACAGTACCATCCAGTAACAATTTGACACACACACCCATGCACTCAAATACATGCACACACATGCACTCACACACATGCATACATACGCACACAAACATGCACTCACACCATGCACACACACGCATGCACACACACACACGACCTGCCCTGGGGAAGAAAGAAACAGAGAAGCTGAGAGACAGGCAGTGAAGAGCATTCAGACCCTAAAACGTAAACACTGAGAGAAACTCCACAGACGGTGAAAGAGACAGAGACGGTGAGAGGAGCCAGAACACAAACAGGGGAGTTGAAGTCAGAGAGACAATACAGAGGAGAGAGGAGGCTGGGCGCCGTGGCTCACGCCTGTGATCCCAGCACTTTGGGAGGTCAGGGCAGGAGAATCACTTGAACCCAGAAGTTGAGACCAGCCTGGGCACATTGTGAGACCCCATCTCTACAAAAGAAAAAAATTAGCCAAGCATGGTGGTAGGTGCCTGTAGTGTCAGCTTCTCAGGAGGCTGAGGTGGAAGGATCCCTTGAGCCCAAGAGGTCAAGGCGGCAGTGAGCCAGAATCACACCCATGCACTCCAGCCTGGGTGGCAGAGCGAGACTCTGTCTCTACAAATAGATACATACATACACACACATATACATAAACGATAGGTGTATAGATAGAGAGATGATAGATAGATGATAGTTGAGAGAATCGTAGACAAACCAGGGATGGGCAGAAAGCCAGAAGGAGCAGAAGAGAAACGAGCAAGGGCGGGGGAGATGGAGAGACAGCAGTGGGGCTAGTGCGAGTTGGCAGTTGGCAGACAGTTGGCAGTCAGAGGGACCAAGGGGCAGAGTACAAGAGGCCATCCAGAAGGCTGGAGACCCTTGGAGACACCCAAGAGAACCAGGGGAGGCCATGATGTCCCTGACACAGAAACAGGCCACACCAGGGCCAGCAGTCCCCCATGCAGTGGTCCATCCAGCACAGTGGTTGAGTTGGGCGTGGGAGGGGTAGCAGTCAACGTGTGCGTGCTGTGGCTGGTGAGGGCGCTGGGTGTCTGGCCATCCTATTGCAGCTGGTCTCACCATGCTCTGCTGACAGGTAACTGGACCTCTGGCAACCTCATGACTGCACTCAGCCCCAGCTCCCAATATGTCCCCACCTGCCTGCTGGCCCCTACCTTAGGCCCAGTAGGGGCTCAGCTGCTGACCTCGCCCACAGTACTGCTGGCCTGGCAGGCAAACTCATGACGTCAGGTTCAAATCCCTGCTTTGGGCTGGGTGCAGTGGCTCAGCCTGTAATCTCAGCATTTTGGGAAGCTGAGGTGGGCCAATCACCTGAGGTCGAGACTTCCAGACCAGCCTGACCAACATGGAGAAACCCCATCTCTAATACAAAATTAGCTGAGCGTGGTGGCAGGTGCCTGTAATCCCAGCTACTCTGGAGGCTGAGGCAGGAGAATCGCTTGAACCTGGTTGGCGGAGGTTGCAGTGAGCCGAGATTATGCCACTGCACTCCAGCCTGGGTAACACAAGCCAAACTCCGTCTCAAAAAAAAAAAAAAAAAAGAAGAAGAAGACGAGATTAAGACACAGGCTACGTTGAGGTTCCTGAGATGGGGGAACATCTGAGATTATCTGGAGGCCCCATGTAATCTGTTTTGTTGGGGGCAGGGTCTTGCTGTGTCACCCAGGCTGGAGTGCAGTGAAACCATTACTGCTCACTGCAGCCCCCACCCCTGGGGCTCAAGGGATCCTCCCATCTCAGTCTCCTGAGTAGCTGGAACTACAGTCAAGTGCTACCACACCTGGCTAATTTTTTTTACACTGCACTCCAGCCTGGGCTAACAGAGCAAGACCTTATCTCAAAAAAATAAACAGGCCAGGCCCAGTGGCTCATGCCTATAATCCCAGCACTTTGGGAAGCAGGTAGATAACTTGAGGTCAGGAGTTTGAGACCAGCCTAGCCAATATGGCAAAACCCTGTCTCTACTAAAATTACAAAACTTAGCTGGGCATGGTGGTGCGTGCCTGTACTCCCAGCTACTCGGGAGGCCAAGACAGGAGAACTGCTTGAACCCGGAAGCAGAGGTTGCAGTGAGCCAAGATCCTCCACTGCACTCCAGCCTGGGTGACAGAGCGAGACTGTGTCTCTAAATAGACACATTTTGCACTCCTGCCTCCGAGATCAGCAGGAGAATCAGCAGGTGTGGTTCTAGGTACTAAGCCTCTGTTACACCAGCTTTGGGAAACGTCCTGGCTTCCCAACGCAGACCCTCAAGGCTGGGGGTCCAAGCAGACACTAAGGCTGCCCCCACCCCCTGTGCTCCCTCACCCAACCTGAGACCGAGAGTCTGAACTCCAGCCAACACCCTCCCAAAAACAAGGGGACCCAGCCTGTCCTCTGCCTCCCACAGATACCCCATTCCCTCAATAAAACGCCTTGGGAGAGACTGCGCCCTGTTCTCCCATCCCCTCCCATCCTGCCTCACCCCTCCCCTCTCCCCCCTCACTCTGCTGCTCAGGATTCTATGAGCCCCAGGATTTCAGGGGCGACTCCCTAGGAGCCAACCCCTCCCGCTGGCTGAAGACCTCAGCTCACACCAGCCTTTCTGGGAGCCTCGGTTTCCCCTCCTAAGGCACCGGGCTGAGCAGAGGGATGGGGGGAGGCAGGCACAGGTGTGTCTAGAGGTGGGTGGGCAGGTGCAGCCCAGCTTCCCTCCCTCCCAGCCTCCACCCCATGGCTCCAATTAAGGGTCCTCCATGCTCAATCGCTGTATTTGACTCATTGGCGGCCTCATCTCCCAAGCGAGGCCTTTGTCCCCTTAATTGGCCATCTGCAGACACGATTCTCTGCCTCCCGCCAACGCACACCAGTCCCATATCCCAGGTCCAACTATGCGCTAATTGGGCACTTAGAGGGTCCCCAGAAAGCCCCCTCCCCTCCCTGCCTTCCTATATCAGCCCCCACCTGCCAGTCCCTCAGACTGCAGGTTGGGCTCCTGGGAGGTCGGGACGGGGTGAGGGTGCCTTGGCCCATTTCCCAGCGCTGCCTCCTCCCCAGCCCGGGGTGCCCTGCCACCAGAGTCCCCTGCCCTCCCTGCTCACAGATTTGGGGGTGCTTTGGTCAGCAGTATTGTGGGGAGTGACTCCAGACCACCCAGGCCATGCACCCTGGGGTCCCCGAAGGCCCTGGGGTCTCCGAGCCGGGCCCCCGGGAGCTGTGTGCCTTCGTGAGTGGGGCGGCTGCCCACATGCTGCGGGCCCTACAGCCCCGGCGCACCCGGCCCCCCAAGAGGCGGCCCAACCACAGAAGGTTTCTGCACAACCAGATCTGCAGGTGAGGGGGCAGCGGGGCTCGGGGAAGGGGTGTGGGGGGAGGTGGGCACGGGAGGGGGAAGAGGAGGAGGAGCAGCCAGCACCCTTGGTTGAGGGAGACCAGGCACAGACAGAACAGAGAGGAGCAGCCCCCAGGGCTGGATGCCAGCGACAGTCCATGTGCATTTATTGAGTGCCTACTGTGTGCCAGCAAAGCATTTAAAGTTCCTCGCCTTCGTGGAGGTTGTGTTTTCATGGGGGTGGTGGGTGGTCAGGAATCACCAAAATAAATAGCTAGAATGGTGTGAAATGACCACATAGGTGACCCTTGCAACCACGATACTGGCCAGACGCGGTGGCTCACGCCTGGAATTCCAGCACTCGGGAAGGCTAAGGCAGGGGAATCACTTGAGTTCAGGCATTCACACCTGTCTCTGCAGGCAGTTCACCAAGATTGAGGCCGCCACCCAGCGCTTGGCCCTATCCATCCTGTCCCAGGAGGGACCTCCCCAGAGACCCTCGCTCCGAAAGCCACCCCCGCCGCCTCCGTCCCCCTTCCTGGGGGTGGCCTGTGCTGTGGCCCCCGCTGAGGTTCCCCACGCCAGCCCCAGCCTGAGTCTCGCCACCCTGGACACCTCTACCCTCGACCTCTTTGACAACATTGCGCTCACCCCAGAATGTGCCTCAGTACCATGGGACCCCTCCTCTGGCCCTGATGCCCCCTTGCCAATCCCAGGTCTGGCCTATCACGACCTGGGCCAGCCGGGCCTGAGGCAGCGCCCTCATTTCTGTGGCCCCCTGCCCCCTCCCCAGCATGCCCTGGGGGAAGAGGCAGAGCAGATGGCTCCCAGCTGGGGCTGGGTGGACTGGTGGGAGGTGCCTCATGCCTGGGATTCTCAGGGGATCCCCGAGGGCTGGGGGACCAGCTCCCCATGAGGTCAGTCACAGCCCAGCCCAGAATCCAGGACATGCCAGAGGCCCCTTCATGACAGCTCTCTAGCCCTCTCCAGGGGCCCCCAACCTGTCTACTCCCTTCCTGGCAGCCCCTGGGAAAATAAACCAAGCCCAGACCCCCACCTCAGACAACTGCCTCAGGGGTCTCCTCCTGGACCCAGGGTCCCCACCTCCACCTTTTCTGGGGGCCCTGTTCTTACTCCCTGCCTTCTCCCTTCCTTCTTCCCAGCCCCATCTTGGCATCCAGCCCTCGCTTTCACCTGGCTCACCTCTGCCTAATGTCTGCTCTCCGCTCATTTATTCCCAAAGATGTATCGAGCGCCTACTATGGGCTAGGCCCAGATCTAGGACTTGAGGATTCAGCAGTGAACGAGGCAGGTGGGACCCCTGCCTCGGGGAGCTCCCTTTCCTGTATGCATATGTGTGTTTTGGCGGGGAACTGACAATAAAAGAGTATATCCATGCATTTTTCAAAAAGCAAGATTCATTTCCAATTCAAATTGGAGTTAGTGCTGCAAAGAAAATAAAACACAAGGCCGGGTGCGGCGGCTCACACCTATAATCCCAGCAGTTTGGGAGGCCAAGGCAGGCGGATCACTAGAGCCCAGGAGTTCAAGACCAGCCTGGGCAACAGAGTGAGACCTCCGTCTTTACATAAAATTAAAAAAATTAGTCGGGTGTCGTGGTGCATACCTGGGTTTATTCCAAGACAGATGGGAAGTTCTTTCTCTCAACCACCATTTCCAAGGACAGAATCTAAATTATTCTAAACACCACTCGAGGGGGCAAGTGCTGCACAAGTGGAGAAACTGAGGTAGCACAGAGAACAAAGGATGAGGGGGGCATTAAATTCCTCACTTAATCGCTCCCTTAGCAGCCCCTTCCTGGAAACTGCTTGAGTATCTTAGTAAGCCTCTATTTCTTGATAGAAGGGCCAGGGTTCAAACCGCACACCTGCCTCGACTCTATGTAGGGCCCTCTCTCTCTCCTGGCCTCTGCGATCTGCTCCATGCAGTGGGGCCAGCCCAGATGCCCTCTCTCCAGCCGGGATCTGAGCCCTCGGAGACTACCGCGCGACTCCGCCCCGTCGGCCGCCACTCATGGCCTCTACGGCTCTCCATTGGCCGGACGCACTGCTGCCCCGCCCCCGCCGCGCTGTAGCGAGCTAATCATTTTCTCGAGACTGACAGCCTTGCGGGCGCAGCCCCTCCCCCGGGGCGGGAGCAAAGCAGCGGCACATGCGGATTGGTTGAGAGGCGGGGGGGCGGGGACGGGCAGTGGCACATGCGGATTGGCAGGAGCGGGGGGGAGGAAGAGGAGGAGGCGAGCATGGTGAGTGTCGATTGGACGGCTCGGCGCTAAGTGGGCGGAACGCGGACGCTGCAGGGGGTGGGCCACGTGTCCAGCCCTAACGAAACGGTGACCCGCCCCAGGAAGCCCGGAGAGGCCTCTGCAGTGGCTGTCCAAGCGCCGAGAGGTGAGGGTGCCCCCGGCCTCACCTGCGGAGGGGCCGTTCCAGGCCCGAACCCGGCACCTCCCGGGTAAGTCCTCTCGCTGCTGGCGCTATTTGGAGACCGACCTTCCCGCCTAGCAGATGGGGAAACTGAGGCTCTGCCCGGGCGTCCCGGGCCAAGGTCACAGGACCAGAAAGAGGACTCCACCTGGCCCCGCCATAATTGGCTGGCCAGAGCCTCAAACCGTCCCCCGGGTCGCGCCCGCCGCCTCTGTAACAGCCCTGCGGGGTGGGTAGGTTTAATCCCCATATCTCCGACAGGGAAACTGAGGCCAAGACCGAGAGAAGCTTTCCCAGGGTCACAGAACCAGGAAGTCCGGGCTTCAAGGCTGGGTTTCCGAGACCTCGTGGGGAGGTAAACAGCCCTACCCCGCCCCCTGTTGCCGCCCACCTCCAGCCACTCCTCCTTTGGCCTTGGGTACCCTCCACCCAGGCTGAATCTCTCCTCCTTCCCCGGGACACGCCCAACTCTCTCCAGCGGAGACCTCTCCTCCACATCTCTCTCTCACACACACACCCACTCTCACCCCAATTTTTCACCTCCCCAAAACCAGTTTCCCTCCCCAGGATCCGCTATTAGTCTTCAGGTCATGCACCTCGCTCAACCAGAAACTGGGGGCCTTCCTCCCTGACTTTCCCTGCAGCCCCACCTGTCCCTTCCTGTCTCTCTCCCCTGTCCCACTGGACCCCAGCCCCGACCTCCTCCTCTCTGACCTTTGTCTCCAGTCCAGCTGCACCGGCAGGGCCATGAAGCCATCTTTGTATTTTGCATTTTGAAAACCTTTTATGGAATAATACCACATATACAGAAAATCATACAGTTTGCAAATACACAGCTCAAATAAAGGTTTACAAAGGGAGCACGCTGGTGTAAACAGTATCCAGGGCCGGGTGTGGTGGCTCACCCCTGTAATCCCAGCACTTTGGGAGGCTGAGGTGGGTGGATCACCTGAAATCAGGAGTTGGAGACCAGCCTTACCAACATGGAGAAACGCCATCTCTACTAAAAATACAAAATTAGCCGGGCATGGTGGTGGGTGCCTGTGGTCCCAGCTACTCGGGAGGCTGAGGCAGGAGAATCACTTGAACCCGGGAGGTGGAGGTTGCGAGTGAGCTGAGATCGCGCCATTGCACTCTAGCCTGGGCAGCAAGAGTGAAACTTGGTCTGAAAGAAAACAAAAAAACAGTATTCAAAGAAAAAAGTCAAACATGCGCCACATTCCAGGATCTCCCGCCATCGCCATTTCCATCACTGTGGTCCCGGGGCAACCACTGTCCTGGCTTTTGACACCATAGATCCGTTTTGCTGGGTTTGGGCTTTACATAAACCCTTGATTGTAGATAGCATTGACTAGACAACCTGTTGCACGTTGTCCAGAATTCAGAAGAAACAGAATAGGACCCCGTGAAAATCAAGGCTCCTACACTCTGTTCCCCAGTGCCTGGTTCATCTGCCTGTCTCCCGTTCCTTGCTTGTTTGCCAGAGATAGCAGATACAGATATATGCAACACAGACACATTTTCTCTCCCTTTTTTTTTTCTGGCACAAAAAGGAGCATTCCATACACACTGTTCTGCTTCTTTTTCACTTAACTTCTCTCAAACATGTTTTCGTATTGTTACTTAAAGAGCTTCCTCGTAATTTTTTCTGGCTGCAAGGAATACCAGAGTGTAGTTATGCCATGACTTACATAACCAGTATCCTAATTGTGGACATCGATACTTACTTCTGCACCTTTGCTCTGGGGAAGAGTCCTGTAATGAATAACCTTGTGTCGTTGCTAAATGCTTAGGAGCAGCTTTTGCGTTCAGAGGCTTTGTGTATCCATCATTTTGAGAAATGTGTCTGCTCGGCTCTCCCTAGGAGTTGTTGCAACCCACGCTCCTGCCAGGCCAAAGGGGAGCTCCTGGGTGCTACAGATGCCTGTCCTAGGCTTTCAGACATGCTGGCCCCCAGATTGCCCCTCCATGGCTCCCCACTGCCCTCAGCAGAGAGACTCCAAGGCCCTTGTGACTCACCTGTCAGCTCTCCAACTTCTGGTTCCCTCAGAACCGTCCTTTGGGGCCTGAGCGTCCCAGGTCCTGCCTCCTGCTCAGGGGTGGAAGAATGAGCACATGAGTGGGCGTGAGAGGGTCACTCCAGGGGGAGGAGGCGGCAAGGGCTGTTGCAGGGGCAGAGGCAGATGTGGCTGGGCTGAGGCTGGAGGAGCTTCAGAGCTGTGCAAGGAGAAAGAGGGCATCTGCATCTTGGTCCTGAGGACAGAGAGAAGCCACGGGGGGTCAGGGGACAGTTTGACACCGGGTAGTAATAGTCTAGTAATAGTCAGCTTTGTGTTTTCTGAAAAGATCTTTTTTTTTTTTTTTTTGAGACAGAGTCTCGATCTATCACTCAGGCTGGTGTGCAGTGGCGTGATCTCAGCTCACTCGCAACCTCCACCTCCCAGGTTCAAGCGATTCTCCTGCCTCAGCCTCCTGAGTAACCGGGATTACAGGTGCTTACCACCACGCCCGGCTAATTTTTTTGTATTTTTAGTGGAGACGGGGTTTCACCATGTTGGCCAGGCTGGTCTCAAACTCCTGACCTCGCGATCCACCCACCTCGGCCTCCCAAAGTGCTGGGATTACCACCACGCGCAGCCTCGAAAAGATGGTTTTTCTGTCTTCAGTTCCTCTGGGAGAACATTGCAGCCCCTGCCAAGCTAGATCTGGCTCCCTCAAAATCCCAGCACTTATCACAGTTGTAATTATGTGATTAATTCACTGTGGTTTTGTTTCAGAGGGAGTTTCCATTCCATTTTATTTAATGAGATAAAATTTGCACAACATAAAATTCACCATTTTAACCATTTATTCGTTTTTAAATTTGAGATACAGTACACATAGAAAACATTTGCTATGGCAGATGGATTTTGTTCAAAGACTAATAGGCCAAGTGTGGTGGCTCACGCTTGTAATCCTAGCACTTTGGGAGGCTGAGGTGGGAGGATCACTTGAGCCCAGGAATTCGAGGCCAGCCTGGGCAACATAGCAAGACCCTGTCTCTAAAAATTTAAAAATACAAAAATTAGCCAGGTGTGGTGGCATGCGCCTGTAGCTCCTTGGGAGGCTGAGGTGGGATGAACACTTGAGCCCAGGAGGTGAAGGATGCAGTGAGCTATGATTGCACCGCTGCACTCCAACCTAGGTGACACTATGAGACCTTGTCTCAAAAAAAAAAAAAAAAAGAAAAATAATACAGGACTTTGGGAGGCCAAGGCAGGAGCATTGCTTGAGGCCAGGAGGAGAGAGAAAAGGAAAGAGAATGAATACCAGTGTCCTCACTACCCAACTCTGAAAAGAGCAGCTCCTTGTTGAGCCCTGCCTCCCTCAGCTTCCCGGAACACCTCCTGCCTTGTTTCAATGAGCCTACAGGGTCTCCCATTTCGCTGGTGAATTAATGAATAAATGAGTGAGTACAAACAAATTGTACACACAGACGGCGAGAGAGCTGCAGACAAAAGCCCAGCCCGAAGGCCCAGTTGTGCAGCAAACTCGGGGACCCAGAAACACAAGCACCCCAGGGACACAGGCCGAGGCATGCTGATACAGGGCCCCTGCGGTGTAGACGTGCTGACAGTGTAGACGCTCTGACCAAGTGGAAGTCGGGTGTGCTCTGCAGGACCTAGGGCAGGTTAACGGGCCCTCTGGGTCGAGGTTTCCTCCGCTGCAAAAGGCTCGCTGGCCAGGGGGCTTCAGCGGCCTGTCCTTTCTTTTTCTTTTTCTTTGTTTATTGTGGTAAAATGCACTTAACATAAAACATACCCTTTCAGCCATTTGGAAATGCACAGTGGAGTGG
Organism: Cacajao melanocephalus; assembly: GCA_963573385.1. Taxonomy (NCBI): domain Eukaryota; kingdom Metazoa; phylum Chordata; class Mammalia; order Primates; family Pitheciidae; genus Cacajao; species Cacajao melanocephalus. The sequence goes on from CAUYLG010009963.1 coordinate 66,840, forward strand.
CATTCATAGGGTCACGATGTGCAGCCATCACCACCGAGCCCCTGAGTCTTTTCACCATCCCAAACGGAAACGCTACACCCCTAAGCAGTCACCCTGAACTCCTCCCTGCCACAGCCCCTGGCAGCCACCCATCTGCTTTCTCTTTTTTTTTTTTTGAGACAGAGTCTCACTCAGTCACCCAGGCTGGAGTGCAGTGGTGTGATCTTGGCTTACTGCAACCTCTGCGTCCTGGGTTTTAAGCTGTTCTCCTGCCTCAGCCTCCCGAGTAGCTGGGATTACAGGCACACAGTACCACGCCTGGCTAATTTTTGTATTTATTTATTTTGAGACAGTGTCACTCCATCACCAGGCACCAGGCTGGAGTGCAGTGGCGCGACCTCGGCTCACTGCAACCTCCGCCTCCTGGGTTCAAGCAATTCTCCTGCCTCAGCCTCCGGAGTAGATGGGACTACAGGCACGCACCACCACGCCCAGCTAATTTTTTTGTATTTTTAGTAGAGACGGGGTTTCACCATGTTGGCCAGGATGGTCTCGATCTCTTGACCTCGTGATCCGCCCGCCTCAGCCTCCCAAAGTGCTGGGATTACAGGCGTGAGCCACGGCGCTCGGCCCCATCTATTTTCTGTCTGCAGATTTGCCTGTTCTGGGCATCTCAGGTAAACGGGATTGCACACTCTGCGGCTTTTGTGTCAAGGTCTATCCATGCTGTGGCCTGTGCCAGGACTTCCTTTCTATGGCTGAAGAATATGGCTTCAGTTTCCTCTTGGGGCAGGGTGAGGATCAGGATGGATCCTTCATTCAGGACGCCCTGGGGAGTGGGCTGGCGAGACACAGGAGGATGCCCAGCAGAGCCTCTGTTTTGGGGCTGACGGTAACCGGGATCACGAAGCACTCAACGGGCACAGTTCCCACCTAAGAGAAGGCAGGGGTGGGAGGGGAACACCCAGAGCCACATGTGGACGTGGCCCAGAAGGCTTCCCAAGAAATCACCTCCCTGCCGAACAGGACAGAAATAACAAGCCCATCCCAGGTCGGGGGAACAGCAAATGCAGAGCCCTGGAGGTTAGAAGAAGGTTGGCAAGGTGCCCTGGGCCCTGCAAGGCTCTGAATGCAAGGACCCTGGATGCCAACTGAAAATACTGGGAGGAGCCCTCAGGCCTGACCCACCGCCCCTCTGCCTACCCCCAGAAAATGGCGGCTGCCAGGCCCAGCCTAGGCCGAGTCCTCCCAGGATCCTCTATCCTGTTCCTGTGTGACATGCAGGAGAAATTTCGCCACAAAATCGCCTACTTCCCACAGATTGTCTCGGTGGCTGCCCGCATGCTCAGGGTATGACCTCAGGGACCCCACCCTCAGACCCAGGATCCAGGCTCAGCCTTCCACCCTCACACCCAGCATCCACACTCAGCCCTCCACGCTCAAAGAGTCCAGGCCCAACTCCTCCTCCTTCAGACCCAGGAGTCCAGGCCCAGCTCTTCCTCCCTCAGACCCAGGTGTCCAGGCATAGCCCCTCCTCTCTCAGACCCAGAAGTCCAGGCCCAGCCCCTCCTCCCTCAGACCCTGACCTTTCTTCCCCATCACTGGCACAGGTGGCCCGGCTGCTGGACGTGCCAGTCATGCTGACGGAGCAGTACCCGCAAGGCCTGGGCCCCACGGTGCCCGAGCTGGGGGCTGAGGGCCTGCAGCCACTGAGCAAGACCTGCTTCAGCATGGTGCCTGCCCTGCGGCAGGAGCTGGACAGCCGGCCCCAGCTGCGATCTGTGCTGCTCTGCGGCATTGAGGCGCAGGCCTGCATCTTGGTGAGATGCTGACTGACCCCAGCGGTCCCTCATTTTCACCTGGGACCCCCATCCTAAATAGAACCTCCTTCCCTGACCGGAAACCTCCATTTCCCTGCAGGACCCCCCTGACGTGGCCCTCTGTCCTCACCTGTGGGCCCATCCCATCTTGGATCCCCTCCTGACCAGCTCTAATTCGATCCTCCCTCCTCCCCATTCTAGGCCCCTAATTCTGCCTCAGCATCCCCACTTCCTTACCCAGGACCCTGTTCTTACCCAGGGTTGGCCCTGGCCTCTCTCTTCCTACAGAACACAACCCTGGACCTCCTGGACCGGGGGCTGCAGGTGCATGTGGTGGTGGATGCCTGCTCCTCACGCAGGTGAGAGGGTTCCTCCCTGGGCGGGTGCACATGGAGCCTGTCAGGGGCTTCCAGGAAGGGCCACCGGTGGCATTCCCGCCAGGGTGCCAGTGTGTCTGGGTGTCTGGGCTGCAGCATCCACACCGACTGTCCCTCCCTCTCTTCCACTCACAGCCAGGTGGACCGGCTGGTGGCGCTGGCCCGCATGCGACAAAGTGGTGCCTTCCTCTCCACCAGCGAAGGGCTCATTCTGCAGCTTGTGAGTGATGCTGCCAACCCCCAGTTCAAGGAGGTAATGCCCCCCCAGCCACCCCCACCTCCCCTGCATCTGACAAAGGTCTTGTCTTTGGGCTCTCGGAATACATCCGGGCACCAGCAGGCGGCCACCTCCAGGGGGTGCCAGGTTCTTGGAGGGGAGGCTGCTGGTCACTGTCACTGCCATAAATCCATGAAAGGAGCCAGCAGATGGACCACAAGAAACACAGAGAAAGATAAAACAGGAGAGGCGATCCTGAGGGTCGGAGCACAGAGGAGGTTGTATTGGATGGTCCGGGGGGTGTCCTGGAGCAGATGACTTTAGCGTGAACTGAAGGAGGGAGGGACCGGGTGGACACTAGGGAAGAATAGGTCAGCAGAAACCTGGTAGGTCGAAGCCCCTTGACCCGCCCACACCCATCCCCAACTCCCCATCTCCTCTGCCTCTGCCCCATCAGGCCTGGGTGGCCCTCCTCCAGTTTCCCAGACTCCACGCCCACCATCAGAGTGGCCGCCCTGCTACCGGGCTCAGCCAGGCACTGGGTCCCCTGCGTGAAGCCCTTAGCCCTCAGGATGCTGGAGCAGCCCCAGACTTGACATTCCCAGGCCCTCCCAGGTCTACTCCTTGCCTTCTTTCTACTTCAGCTCTGTGGGAATTCACTGAGCACCCATTCCATGCCAGCCACTGTGGCGAGCCCTGGAGTCCGCATCAGTGCCCTTTCAGGGACACGCTGTGGCCTGGAGCTGGGCCGGGGGTTGCCAAGGGATGAGCGAGAGTGGCAGGGGTGGCCCTGAATTCCGGCCTGCAGGGGAAGGGGGCATCAGGCATTCAGTGTTCCCAGGGGAGGTGGGACTGCGCTTTCCTCGTCCAGGGAGCTGTAGCAGGCCACAGTGAGCACTGGGAGGGAGGAGCCGGGCAGGAAGGAGCCAGCGCCCTAAGGTTTGGGATTTCAGCCACAGGCGGCCATCAGGGTTTTGTGCAGGGGAGCTGTCCATATCCGATCGGCAGTGTACAAAGTTCTTTCTGGCACTGTGTGGCCAGTGGATTAGGGAGTGTGGTGTAGAGGGGAGGAGGGAGGCCTGTCAGTAAGGAGGTTAATTTGGGCATCCAGGCAAGCAGAGAGGAGGGCTTGACCAGGGTGGAGGCAGTGGGGATACAGGCTTTTTTGTTGTTTTCTTCTTTATTATTATTAATTTTTTTGAGACTGAGTCTCACTCCATCACCAGGCTGGAGTGCAGTGGCACAATCTCAGCTCACTGCAACCTCCGTCTCCCAGGTTCAGGCAATTCTCTGGCCTCAGCCTCCCAAGTAGCTGGGATTACAGGCACATGCTACCATACCCAGCTAATTTTTGTATTTTTTAGTAGAGATGGGGTTTCACCATTTTGGTCAGGCTGGTCTCGAACTACTGACCTTGTGATTCACCTGCCTCGGCCCTCCAAAGTGCTGGGATTACAGATGTGGGTCATCTTTATTATTTTGTTTAATTTCTGAAGATAAACTTGCTGAGACTTGCTGTTGGGTGAATGTGGTTGGTTGCTCATGTCTGTCTAAGAGGCAGTTGGATAGATGAGTCTGGGGTTCAGGGGCAAAGTCCAGGTTGGATTTGGGAGTTGAGAGCCCAGAAGAGGGATGGGAGAGATGAGGTTACTTAAGAGAAGAAGGTAGAGACCAGAAGCCCCAGCACAGAGCTGTCAACCCTTAGTGGTCCAAGCCAGCAAAGCAGACCAAGATGGCAGGCAGTCAGGAGCTCAACCAGGCATGTGTAATGAAAGGGAGGCCCCAGGAAAAGTCTTGAGAAGAAGGAGTGTTGTCTTGGGCAGCTGCTGCCCAGAAGGTCCGGGAAAAGAAGACGGAGAGGTGTCCCTCAGACTTGTCATCCACGGAGAACAGGACCTTCACTTGTCCTGACCCATCGCCCCCGCCCCTACAGATCCAGAAGCTGATCAAGGAGCCCGCCCCCGACAGCGGACTGCTGGGCCTCTTCCAAGGCCAGAACCCCCTCCTCCACTGAACTCCATCCCTGTCTTGAGCGAAGACCACCCTCCTGTCTCCTGGGACCTCAGTGGAAGCGCTTCCCCCCATCCCTGGATCCCAAGAGTGGTGCGGTCCACCAGGAGTGCCGCCCCCTTGTGGGGGGGCAGGGTGCTGCCTTCCTATTGGACAGCTGCTCCCGGAAATGCAAATGAGACTCCTGGGAGCTGGGCGGGAATTGGCTGAGCCGAGATGGAGGCGGGGCTCTGCCCTGGGCCACTTCACGGGGCGGGAAGGGGAGGGGAAGGAGAGTCTCAGGCTGTGGGACTCGGACTCGCAGAATAAACACTTATGTGGCTGTGGACCAAACCATTCTTGGGTTGGGGGGGATCCCGGGGGCGACTGGGGGCTGCAGGAGGGAGAAAGCGGGGTCCCCAGCAGGTGGGGAGGGGGAGGTGCCTCTTCTCGGCTCGAAGCCGGCGCGAGGCAAAGGCGAGGGCTGGCGGCTGACACATCTGCACGGACGCGGCGCATCTGCTTGGAGGAGAACTGCGGCCGGGGTCGCCCCACGTCGGCGCCCGCGCCCAGCCCGGCTGCCGGCAGACACGCGCTCCGCCGCCGCCCCCGGCCACCCCCAACGCCGCTGCCCCCGGCTCCCCAAGGGTCCCGCATCCGGAAAGCGAGGTGAGCGAGACCGCACCCCGGTGCGGGGGGGAAACTGAGGCACTGGGCCGTGGAGACGGGGAGGAAGGAAGAGACGAGCATGTGGATGGGTGGATGGATGGACGGATGGAAGGAAGGAAGGGCTGATGGCCCAGCCTTGTGGTCCCTGCTCCCCAGACGCAGGAGTTCTGGAACCCACATGGGGGCTCCCAGAATTCTGCAGATCTGGGAGTTGGAACTCTGCAGACCCCCTAGGGAGTGCCCCCCCACCCAGATTTGCAACCTTGCCTCTTCCCCAACCTTGGGGACCTGAGAGGCCACCCCTGAGTCCTCAGGGACACCGGCGTCAGAGCTGTCAGCCAGCCCGCCCCGCGTTGGGCAATCGGAGCCGCCACCGCCGACACTGGGAGCCCAGACCCCTCCCAGGAGGTCCGGTCCCGGGGCCCCAGCGTCGGAGCGCCCAGCACCCCTCTCCCCAGGGGCCTACAAGGGGCCCCTGGGACCGGGCGGCGGCGCCCCTGGCCCCCGCCTTCCGGATCCAGGTGTCCCCCCTCCTCACCCCTCCTCAGCTCGCGTCTCAGAGGCCCCGCGCGCGTCGCCATGGCAACGGGAGTCTATTTTGCGCTGGGAACACACAGCTCCCGCCGCAGCGCCCCCCCACCCTACCACCCCGGGCCTCAATGGGAGTGGGGGACCCGGGAGGGGGCTCGGGGGGTCCAGGTCGGGGGTGAGTGGAGACACAGACACTCAGAGATCCGATGACAGCAAGCCCGGGGCAGAGACAGAGCCGTGGAGCCAGGGAGGAGAGATGAGCGGGATGTGGAGACAGAGGGGAGACGGAGACCGGGCGGGGGAAGGAGGGAAATGGAGGCGCGCAGGGGACTGAGGCTCGGAGAGGGGGACAACCCGAGTCAGGGGCGCCGGGACCGAGAGACGCGGAGAGGGACGCCGAGGTGCAGGAGACCCGCTGTAAGAGACGCGGGCTGAGACCCCCGTAGAGACAGAGACGGGCAGGGGAGGCGGGGGTCCGGGAGGAGGCGTGGACGGGGCGCCCCGGGACGCGGAGATGCAGAGACCCAGACACAGGCGCGCGGGCCGGCGGCGCAGGGATCTGGGCGGGGGCACCGGGACCAGCCGCCGCCTGGGCTGCGGGTCTGGAGAGGGTCCTCCTCTCTCGCTCGGTCCCTGCCTTCCCCGCGGCCCGCGAGGCAAGGCGCCCCCGCGCAGCCCCCCAGGGTCTCCCCGCCCCGCCGCCCCCAGCGCCCGGAACTGCGATCCCTGCGCCCTCCAGCAGGAACCCGCCCCTTCGCTCTGGGCTTTCTCCACCCGCCCGGGCCCGCCTCCTCTCTAACACATCCCTACCCCAAACCGACCTGTCTACCCCAAAGGATCCCCACCGTTCCACTTGGACCCCGCGCCCGTCCGGCCCGGCCCCCGCCTCTCTCCATACACACTCCGCCCCGCAGCCCCTGCCCACCCGTTGAGGACCCCACTCCAGCCCAACTCCGAGATCCCAGAGGCGCCTACTCTCTCTGGCTCTCTCCTCTCAGGGTCTCTGAACCCCACTTCTCTAGGACTCTGCATCCCCTATGAGCACTTGCCTCCCGCCTCCTCTCCCACCCGTGTCTGTCCCTCTCTCTGTCTGGGTCTCTGTCTCCTCTCTCTGGTCTCTGTCCCCCTCTCTCTGGTCTCTGTCCCCCTCTCTCTGTGTCTCCATCTCCCTGTGCCTCTGGGTCTCTGTCCCTCCTTCTCTCTCAAACACACACAATCTGCCCTGCCTTTGGCTCTCTGTACCCCTCTCCCGGGTCCTCTGTTTCCCCTTCGGTATCTTCTGTCCCTTTCTCTGAGCTTCTGGGCGCTCTGGCCCCCAGCCCCCAGCCGGGAGGGTTGGGAGGGAGCACAGCAGGTGGAATGTGCACAGAGCTGGGCAGGGGGCTGGTGGGGGTGGGAGAGGAGCTCCCAGAACCCAGGAACCCCTCCGAGGTCTCTGACCTGTGTCCCCATATGTGTGCCTGTCAGGTCCTGAGCTGGGGTGCAGCGGGGTCCCGGCCCCTCCCCCTCAGCTGTGGAGGAGGAGAGTGCCTTTGTGTGCTGAGATCCGAGGTGGGGGCGGCTGTGGGGTGGTGGTGTCACGTGGCTGCTTCCAGACTCTCCACCGCTGTGAGGGTGTGTTTGCACACGTGTGTGCCCCCCCGGGGCTGCCTGGCCGTAAGCTGCGATGTGTGTGGTCTCGGGCCCACGTGGAGCCGGGTCAGACAGGTCCCTGTACCTGTCACAGAGCTGTCAGCGGTCCAGTGTGTGGGGTCGAAATGTGCAGAAGGCCACATGGAGTGGAGCGTATGTGTGTCCATGTGCTGGGAGGACCCTGCAGGTTTGCCTCCAGGTCCCCTCGTGTTGTGTCTGGGACTGTCCAGGTGCCCCAGGCTCTGTGTCAGTGTGTTCTGAAGGGTGTCTCTGCCCGGCTTTGTGTGAGGTCAGGGAAGAATTTGTCCAGTGTCTGGATGGGGCCACTGTCTGCAGGTCCAAGTCTCTCCACCACCTGTAGGTGCTGCCCTGACGGGGAGGGGCAGAGAAGCTGCGTGTGTGTGTGTGGTCTGTGTGTGGGGTGTATGTGTTTATGGTGTGTGTGGTGTGTGCATGTGTGGTATGTGTGTGTGGTATGTGTGTGGGGTGTGGTGTGTGCGTAGAAAGTGTGTGGGGTGCGGGGTGCATGTGTGTGGTGTGTGCATTGTGTGTGTGTGTATGGTGTGTGTGGGTGTGTGTGCCTATGATGTGTCTGTGTTGTGTGTGTGTAGTATGCATGGTGTGTTTTGTGTGTGTGGTGTGTGGGGGTGTGTGGCATGTGTGTGTTGTGTGTGCAGGGTGTGGTCTGTGCGTGTGATGTGTGTGTGCTGTGTATGTGTGTGAGATCTGTGTGTGGTGTGTGGTGTGTGTGGTGTGTGTGTATATACACATGCACACACCACACACAGACCACACACAGAGCTGTGTCTGTGGTGTGTGTTGTTTGTGGTATGTATGTGTTGTGTGTGTTGTGTGTGTGATGTGTGCAGTGTGTGTGGTGTGTGTGATGTGTGGTGTGTGTCTGTGGGGTTTGTGTATGTGTGGTCTGTGTATGTGGAGTGTGTGTGTTGTGTGGGGTGTGTGTGTGTTGTGTGGTGTATGTCTGTGGTGTGTGTGTGTATGTGTGGTCTGTGTATCTGGGTGTATCACTGAGTTTGAGGGGAGGTGCGTGCTGCTTCCGCTCTCCCTCCCTGTCCCCCTGGAGTTGTCAATGGCCTGGAGCTGTGTCTCCCTGGGTGTGTGCACCACGTGCGTGCAGTTGGAGGAGCCAGTGGGATCTTAGCAGAGGCAGAGGTGGTGTCCATGGAGCCGGCGGAGGCTTGGCACAGAATGGGGAGTGCGCAGAACTGCCAGCCCATACAGCAGCCTCTGTGCAGATGAGACAAAGGCACCCCCCACCTAGCCCAATCAGCTCTCCCAGGTCTGTGGTTTGGCAGGCAGATGGCACCCTCGTGTGCATTTGAAAAGGGCACTCCTTACCCCAGATGGATGCAGCCCCACTGGCAAACGCCTTGGGGAGGAGAGCCCAGCAGGATTTCAGCCTCTCAGCCCTTGTGCAGTGCACAACCTGCCCAACCCTACATGGCAGCCCTCAGTGAATGAAAGAATCCACAGAGCTGCATGCATGTGCCACTTCTGGAAGGGATGTGTCTCTTTGTGGGGGACAAAGGCATCCATGCTCTACAGGTCACAGTGCTCAAAGACCTGAGTTCAAAGCCCAGCCCTAGCTATTTGGGCACCTTGGGACTCAGGCAAATGATGGGACCTCTTGGAACCTCAGTGTCCTCATCTGAAATGAGTGTGTCGATACACATATATGCAGCCAGCAGAGAATTGGGAGCATGTCTGGGACTGCTGTTACCACTAGGCTGGTTGAAATGACATGCGAGGGACACCTTGAAGGCAGGCCAGACCAGGATCGGTGGGAAGGAAGGGGCTCCCAGACGAAGGGAACAGCAGGTGCACAGGCAGGAAGGCAGGAGCATCTTGAGCATGAACTTGGAAGCTATGAAGGGAAAAGGAAAGGATGAGAAGAGGAGCTCCTGGCACAACTGGAACTTTATTCCAGCTGTGACAGGGAACCAGAGTGTGGATAGGGGAGTGGTTGATACCATCCAACCTGTTTCCTTTTTTTTTTTTTTTTTTTTTTTTTTGAGATGGAATCTCACTTTGTTGCCGGGCTGGAGTGCAGTGGCGCAATCTTGGCTCACTGCAACCTTTGCCTCCCAGGTTCAAGAGATTCTCCTGCCTCAGCCTCCCAAGTAGCTGGAATTACAGGTGCCTGCCACCATGCCCGGCTAATTTTTGTATTTTTAGTAGAGATGGGGTTTCACCATGTTGGCCAGGCTGGTTGCAAACTCCTGACCTCAAGTGATCCGCCTGCCTCAGCCTCCCAAAGTGCTGCCATTACAGGCGTGAGCCACCGCACAGTTCCCGCTTCCTTTATAACTGTTTCAGTGGCATTAGCACATTCATGAGGTTGTGCAGCCATCACCACTATCTAGTTCCAGGGCATCTTCCTCACCACACAGGGAAGCCTGGCACCCATTCGAGGTCACGCCCCATCCCCCTGTCCCCAGCTCTGCGCAATTATTAATCGACTTTCTGTGTCTGTGGATTTGACTGTTGTGACATTTCATATTAGTGAAATCATACGCTACATGAGCTTTGTGGCTGGCCTTTTCCACTGAACGTAACGTCTTCAAGGTTTGTGCATGTTGTGGCTTCTCAGCCCTTCTCCCTTTTCATGGTTGAGTAATATTCCACTGCTTGGTTGGCCCAAGTTGCTTTGTCCATCCCTCCACTGTTGTGCGCTTGCAGCTTGCATTGTCTCCAGTTTTTGGCGGTCATGCAAGGTGCTGCTATGAACATTCAAGGATAAGTTTTCTGTGGACACATGTTTTGAATTCCTTGGGGTAGGCTCTGTGGAGTGGAAGTGCATGGTAATTCTGGTTAACTTTTTAAGGAGCTGCCAAACTCTCTTCCACAGTGTGGGCCAAGCCACTTCTAAGACTCCCGTTAAACACCCAAGTGGAAGTGTCCAGGGGGCAGTGGGGTATTCTAGTACAGAGTCAGGGGAGGGTCCAAGCTGGAGCTGAAAAGGAAAGTTGAGGCCCCACGAGGGAAGGAGATGGAGCTAACTGGGGCTCCAGGAGGCTCACCTCCAACCCCTGCCCATCCCCCCACCAGCAATGTTGTTGACAGTGGTGTGGTCTCTAGACACACAGGCGATGGGAAGAGACATAGAATAGAAAATGGCACCAACTGATATTTATTGACTCAATCCCATCCACCCCCCATCCCTTTATGCTGCTTTCATTTTTCATGGCTTCATCATTCCTTCATATTTCTTCACAATTGGCGTCAACGTCCCTCTAGCTCCCATTCATTTGTGTACATCTGCTGACTGTATCCCTTACTAGCCTGTAAACCCCGTAGAGGCAGGAACCCTGTGGGCTTATTCACTGCTGCGTCTTCAGGCCAGGGAGGCTGCTCAGGAGACATTTATTGAATGAAGATTTGCAGAAGGAATGCACATCCGCACACCGTGCGGGCTCCTGGGAAGCTCTGTGGCAGCCTGTCGGATGCGCTCTCAGGGCAAGGCTGTTAAGATCGGGGTCTTGTAGAGGGGAAACGTGAGACTCCGTGGGCAGTCACCCCAAACTGTCAGGTTGTTCCGCCTGCAGGTGGAGCTCAGATCTCTCCTTCTCCTGGAACTGAGGCCAGGCATCTTCCCCACCCCGATTATCCCTCCAGGTCCACGGGGGGAGGGGGATGGTCTACGACTTGGCTGGACTGTTGCCATAGAAACAGCTGGAAGACCAGCCCCACCTGGCCCCGCCCTCCCACCTCTCTTCTCCATCACCTTTTCTCTCTTTTTGGAGACAAGATCTCACTCTGTCATCCAGGCTGGAATGTGGTGGCGCAATCACAGCTCCCTGCAGCCTTGATCTCTGGGGCTCAAGTGATCCTCCCACGTCAGCCTCCTGAGTATGTGGGACTATTGGTGTGCACCAGCGTGCCTGGCTAATTTTTGTATATATATATTTTTTGTAACAACAGGGTTTTGCTGTGTTGTCCAGGCTGGTCTCCTGCTTGAGCGATCTGCCCACCTTGGCCTCCCAAAGTAATGGGATTTACAGGCGTGAACCACTGTACCCGGATGACCCTCTCTCATCCTGTATCTTCCCTCTGAAATAGCAGCAGCAGCAAACGCTTTCATATTTAACCTGCAAAATGCCAGGCACTGTTCTAAGCTCTGTCCATATCTTCACTCAGTTCATCCTCCTGACCACTCAGAGATAACCATCCTCATCCCCACTTTACAGACGGGGGAACTGGGGCACAGGGAGCTTAGACAAGAGCCTGTCAACGTGAGGCAGCCTGCAGGAGGTCCAGCGGGGAGATAAACCACCTCGCTGTGGTTGTGGTTCAGCTGTGGACAGAGACACTTCAAACTCGACACCGTAAGAGTGGTGTGTGTGCGTGTGTATGTGTGTGTGTGAGAGAGAGAAAGGAGCAAGAGACACAGAGAGAGAGACCAGAGATCCCTTGATTATCAGATATAAATAAAGGACAGAGATTGGCATTCGGGGGCACTGAGGACCGTATGGGTCTAAGTCGGTGATTCTCCACCGGGCCAGCTGTGGCCTCCTCCCACCAGGGGCACATTTGGCAATGCCTGGAAGCATCTTACATTGTCACAACTGGGGGGAATCCTGGCATCGAGAGGGCGCTGCTAAACATTCTACAGTGAGACAGGCTCTCACCACAAAGCAGGATCAGTCCCCGAATGTCAGTGTTGAAAAACCGTGCACTGCCTCTTCCCACTTGCCTGGTCTAGAAACTCAAATTCTCAACTTCTCTCTCTCCCCCTCCCTCCCTCTCCTCCCCCTCTTTCTCCTCCCTTTCTTTTCTCCCTCCTTCCCCGGCTCCCTAACTCCTCCTTTCCCACCCACCCCTCATCTGTCACCCTTCCTTCCCTCCCCGGCCCCCACTCCCCTTCCCACCCTCTCCACCCTCCCCTCCCTGCGCTCCCTCGTCCCGCCCCCGTTTCTCCTTACCTCGCGCCTCGCCTCGCTTCCTGTCCTCTTGTCTGCACACCTCTCTGGTGTCTGTCGACCCTCCCAATCTCTTCTCCCCATTCATCTCTCGCCTGATCCCGGTTCTCTCCGCCCATGCTCGTTTCTCTCCCCCCGCCGTGCCCTGGCGCGTTTCCATTGCTCTCCCATCGCTCTCCCGCGCGTGGGGCGGCCAACTTGGGCCCACGCAGCTCGGCTCCCTCCGCCCTTCCTGCCTCCCGGCGCCTGTTGCTCCGCACCCTCTGCCGCCCCCCGCCCGCCCTCCCAGCCTCTCTGCCCACCCACCTCCACGTTTCTCACCGTCTGACCGTCTCTCCCCCGCCCAGCGCTCCAACCTCTGCTCTCGTTTTCCCCGCAGCCTGGCGGCCCGGTGCGACCCCCTGCACGCCCCATGCCGGCGCTCCTGCTCCTCGTACTCCTGGCCTCTAGCGCCGGCCAGGCCGGGGCGCGCCCGTCCAACGCCACGAGCGCCGAGCCCCCGGGCCCGCTGCCCGCGCTGCTGGCGCACCTGCGGCGCCTGACTGGGGCGCTGACGGGCGGCGGGGGCGCGGCGAGCCCGGGCGCCAACGGCACCAGGACCGGCTCCGCAGGCGGGGCGGGCGCGGCGGCCCGGGCGCCCCCTCCCGCCGAGCTCTGCCACGGCTACTACGATGTCATGGGCCAGTACGACGCCACCTTCAACTGCAGCACCGGCTCCTACCGCTTCTGCTGCGGCACCTGCCACTACCGCTTCTGCTGCGAGCACCGCCACATGCGCCTGGCGCAGGCCTCCTGCTCCAACTACGACACGCCGCGCTGGGCCACCACGCCGCCGCCGCTAGCCGGGGGCGCTGGGGGCGCTGGGGGTGCGGGCGGGGGACTAGGCCCCGGCCAGGCCGGGTGGCTGGAAGGGGGCCGGGCGGGGGGGGCCGGAGGCCGCGGGGGCGAGGGCCCCGGGGGCAGCACAGCCTACGTCGTGTGTGGGGTCATCAGCTTCGCCCTGGCCGTGGGCGTCGGCGCCAAAGTGGCCTTCAGCAAGGCGTCCCGGGCCCCGCGGGCGCACCGGGAGATCAACGTGCCCAGGTGCGTGTGCTTTCCGCGGGAGGATTGGGAGCCTGGGGCGGGGCCCGGCGAGGGAGGTGGGGCCATCCGAGGAGGCGGGGCTGCAGGGGTGGGGCGTGGTCAGAGACCCAAGTGGCGGCCGTCGGCGGAGCTGGAGGTGGACAGGGGCTGAGAAAGTCGCGCCAGAACCGATCTGGCTATTGCAGAGTGATGCAGGGAGCGGGAGAAGCTCAGGCTCTCATTTATTCAACACATGTTTCTTGAGCATCATCTGTGGGCCAGGAGCTGGGGATACAGCAGTGAACAAAACAAAGTCTCTGCCCTAGTAGAAAAGGCTGACTTCCAAATCCAAGTTCGCGGCCTCCAGGCTGTGTGACTGTGGACAGGTTGCTTAACCTCTCTGTGCCTCAGTTTCCTGTCCGCGCAATGAGACTAATCATCGTTCCCACCTATTCGGGTTGTGATTAACTGAGTTGATTCATGTAGAGTCCTGGCAAACCGTAAGTGCTCATTAAATGTCAGTGGCCGAGTCCGTAAGCAGGCGAGTACATGTGCAGTATAATTTTAGATGACTGCTGTGAAAAAAATCAGCGGAAAGTGTTGAGGGAGAGGGCGCTGGGTTACAGGAAGTGATCCGAAAAGTCCTCAGAGCAGAGACCCGAAGGGAGGGAGCGAGTCACGCAGAGATCTGTGGGCGAGAGGTTTTGGGCAGGGGAAACCGCGTGCAAAGGCCCTCGGTGGCCTGCAGGGCAGGACAGCGCCCGTGCAGCTGGAGGCGGTGGGCAGCAGGAGGCGAGGAGAAGCAGGGGTGATTCTAAGTGCGGTGGGGCGACTGCAGGGTCTGAGCTCGGGCTGTGCGTGAGACTGGATTGTACGGGGTTAGGGTGGAAACGGGGAGACCCGGGAGGAGGTTGTTGCCATGATCCAGGTGAGAGATCGCAAAGGCGGTGAGTAGTGGTGGTCCGATTGGGTATACGTTTTGGAGGTTCAATCTGTAGAATTGCTGAAAGGTATGATCGGGGAAAAAAGAGGAGTCAAGGTGATTTAAGGTTTGAGGTCCGCATCACGGGGTAAATGGAGCACCCTTTGTTGCCATGGAGAAGGCTGCAAAAGGAACGGGAATGGGGTCCCAGATTCAGGGTGGGGCGAGGCCACGGGGAAGTGAGAGGGACCACAGAAGGGGTGGGGGCCGTGCGAGTTAAGGCAGCAGGAAGTGTGGGCCGAGAAAGCGGGACATTGGAGGGGGCGAGGCCAATGAGAAAGGGGCGTGGCCAACGGCGGAGAGCAGGCTGAGTGACGGATGCCCCAAGGGCGAGAACAGGGAGTTGAAAGAAGCCTGGGCCCTCCTTGGGTCCCCTGCCAGCCCCAGACCCCAGGCCACTGACCACCTCTCTGCCACCTTTAGAGCTCTGGTGGACATTCTGAGGCATCAGGCGGGGCCTGGGACCCGTCCGGACCGGGCCCGAAGCAGCTCCCTGACCCCTGGGATCGGCGGCCCCGACAGCATGCCCCCCAGGACGCCCAAGAACCTCTACAACACCGTGAAGACCCCCAACCTCGGTGAGTGGGACGTGGGATACGGTCTCTGGCCACGCCCCCTTGTTCTGTAGCCCCGCCCTCCATGGCAGCTCCACCCCCATCGCCCAGGCCCCACCCCCGCTCTTCTAGGTCCGCCTTGCACAGTAGGGTCCTGCACTGCGTAATGCAAAAGGGGCACAATCTGTAGAGAGCCAGACCCCCGCCCTCCCCTCCTGTGAACCCCCTGGGTGGGCTCCATGGACACCTTGGTGATGTAGGTTTAGACATTCTCAAGCCCCTGCGCTCGGTGTCAGACCACCCAACAGCCAACTACACTCAAGAACACACTACCAAACTCGAATTTGTCAGGACCCAGACCGACTGGGTTTGAATTCTGGTTCTGCCACTGTGCGACCTGGGGCAAGCGACTTCATCTCTCTGGGCTTCAGTTTCTCCATCCGTAAAATGAGAAACATAACAGTACTCACTTCATGGGGTTATGGTGAAGAGCAAATGAATTGATGAAGCGGATGTTTAGAATAATGTGCAACACAGAAAAAAATGCTAAGCATCCTGCTGAGCAGTCTAGGGAGAAACAAAGAAAAAAAATGCTAAGTAAGTGTGAGCTATTGTTATTGTTTAATATATAATTATATACTGAAAATATGACATATATCATATTTAATATTATATATCATTTAAATATGATAGAGATCATTATATTATAATTTATAATGAGCGCATCAGTGGAGAAGTTCAGGGAGCTGTCAGGGGGACTGAGAAGATCTGGTCTGGTTTGGGGGCAGGAGGGCTTCTCTGAGGGAGAGGTGTTTGAGCAAAGGCCTGGAGGAGGAGCGGAATTACTGGGGCTGGGAAGCTCTGGGTGGCAGAGCTTGTGAGGTGGCCAGACTTGAGGCCCGGGAGAGGGTGGCTGGTGACCTCAAAGAGGGCCCTTGAGTGCCAGGCTGGGCTGAGGAGCTCTGCCTCTGTCCTGATGGTGATGAGAGCCGCTGAGGGGCTAGAGCAGGGGAGCAACACAGTCAGCAGTGGGTGGAAGAAGCCGTCCTCTGGAACCCATGTGAAGAGGAGAGATGAGAGGAAAGAGGCCCCGCCGGAGGCTGGGATGATGGTCCAGGCAGCAAGAGGACGGAGACGGAGCTGGGGTCAGGGATGGAGAGGAGAAGAGACATTGGAGCTGGATCTTGAGGCAGACAGGAAGAAGGGCTTCAAGGCAGAACAGCAGGGTAGTGTGTGCAAAGGGCCTGTGGCAGGACCACACTGAGCTCACTGAGACAGCAGCGTGGCTTGAGGGAAGGGATGGGAGATGGGGCGGCACACATGGGTGGGTCCAGGTTTTGAAGCCTCAAACACCATTCCTGGGTTCAACTTTGTCCCGTGACGGTGATCCATGGGAAGGCTGTTGAGCAGTGCAGGGGCAGTTACTTCGGTGAGGCTGATCATGGAGATGGATGGGCAGGATGGCCAGAGGCTGCTTTAGCAATCCAGGAGGGAGCGGACACATCAGGGCAGAGATTCAAGTGTCAGGAGGAACCAAGTGGACGTGAGTGGGAGGTGGAAGGAGGTAGCAAGGAGAACCCCCAGATCTCTAGCCTGGGCACGGTGGGGGGAATGGTAGGAACTTGGGACAGACTGCTTACCCAGCCCTGAGCCTGTGCCCACACTTTCCACCTTCAAGTCTCCCAGCCTCAGTTTCCCCCATGTGGCCAATGGCATGGGTTGATCTGTGAAGCTCTAACAAGGACCTGCATGTGGGGCCGACCTTGAGGCCAGAGTCCTCCCCAGAGATCAGGGCCGCGGTGCCAGCTGGGAGTCAGCGACGGCAGTGACATCACCTCCCTTCTCGGTCCCCCCAGATAATCTGCACCACAACTACCTGCACCTCAACGTCAACAGCCCCAAGCACCACGCCGCCACACTGGGTATGGAAGAGGGCCTGGCTGCGGGGAGGAGCAAGGCTCCTTCCCTTCCCCCTCTGTGTTGGGCCAGCCATGCCAAGTGCCCAGTATAGAGCAGGAGCGAGGCCCCTGTGAGCCCAGTCCTCATGGCGCTCATGGTCTGGCCAGGTCACCAAGTGAGCCTCAGTTTCCTCGTGTGGACGCCGAAAGTGGTCATCTCTCTCCCACATGGTTGAGGGGAAGGTGCCCGGAGCCTGGGGCCAGGCACTTAGTGGGTGCTGATGAATGCCCAGTGCCCCTCTCTTGGGGTCCTCTTCCCCAGCATCAAGCCTGTCTCCTGGAGCAGAGGGGGTGGGGTGAGAAAAGGGAGCCAAAACTGCTGGAATTCCGATGGGCTACAATCTCAGATTTCTAACTCCCCAAAGAACTGCTAGGTCTGAGGGAGGAGGGGCTGAGGGCCTGGACTCCTGGGTCTGAGGGAGGAGGGGCTGGGACCTGGACTCCTGGGTCTGAGGGAGGAGGGGCTGGGGCCTCGACTCCTTGGTCTGAGGCAGGAGGGGCTGGATGCCTATATTCCTGGGTCTGAGGGAGGAGGGGCTGGGGCCTGGACTCCTAGGTCTGAGGGAGGAGGGAGCTGGGGCCTATACTCTTGTGTCTGAGGGAGGAGGGGGACTGGGGTCTGGACTCCTGGGTCTGAGGGAGGAGGGGCTAGGGCCTGGACTCCTGGGTCTGAGGGAGGATGGGCTGGGGTCTGGACTCCTGGGTCTGAGGGAGGAGGGGCTGGATGCCTATATTCCTGGGTCTGAGGGAGGAGGGGTTGGGGGCCTGGACTCCTGGGTCTGAGGGAAAAGAGGGCTGGCTGTGGTCTGGACTCCTGGGTCTGAGGTAGGGGGGGCCTGGGGGCCTGGACTCCTGGGTCTGAGGGAGGAGGAGCTGAGGCCTGGATTCCTGGGTCTGAAGGTGGAGAGGCTGGGGCCTGGACTCCTGGGCCTGAAGGAAGAGGGGCTGGGGTTCTGGACTCCTGGGTCTGAGGGAGGAGGGGCTGGGGTCTGGACCTCTGGGTCTGAGGGAGGAGGGACTAGGGGGCCTGGACTCCTGGGTCTGAGGGAGGAGGAGCTAGGGTCTAGACTCCTGGATCTGAGGGAGGAGGCTGACTGACCCTGGCCCTGCCCCCTCTAACCAGACTGGCGAGCCTTGCCGCCGCCCAGCCCCTCCTTGCACTACTCCACGCTGTCCTGCTCTCGGTCCTTCCACAACCTCTCGCATCTGCCCCCGTCCTACGAGGCTGCCGTGAAGTCCGAGCTGAATCGCTACTCCTCCCTCAAGAGGCTGGGTGAGTCCTAGCAGGGGCAGCGGGGCGCTGAAGGGAAGCGGGCGGGGCCAGAGCCTGGGTTCAGGACCATGGACAGTAGCCCAAGCGCCTTCCCGCTTCCTTTAGATTCTCTCTCAGGTTTTACTCCAAGTTTGTTCCAGAGTTACCTGAGGTACTTTTATATCAGAATCATTTCTGGTTTGCTTTTTTAAAATGCAGCCTTCTGGTCTCCCCTCGCAGGACTTATTGTTGTATTCACCAGAACTTGAACTTGCAATTAATAGAAATACAACTTAAGCTAAAGGAAAAATATTCATTGACTTGATAGCGGGAAGTTTGCAGGTCACCAAATTGGGATGTGGCTGTTTCGGGGGCTCAAGAGCTGTCTCTCAGCTCTTTAGGCAACCGGCGGGCCTCATTTTCAGACAGTCTCCCCTTGTGGTGGCAACGATCACCCTGCAGATGTTCAGGCTGCCATTCTACCAGCTCAGGGGCCCTGGCAGGAAAGAGTCTCTCCCAACAATTCCAGCAAAAATCCCGGGCCTGGATGCCATTGGTCCAAGTTGGGTCACATGGCCATCCCTGAACTGATTCCTGTGACTCTGATTGGACATTTTCCAGTCTGTGGCCCACCTCTGGCAGTAGAGCAGCCTTCAAACATCTTAAAGTGAGAGCCTCACTAGGAAACAGTTTTTCTTCTTTATTATTATTACTTTTTCAAGACAGGGTCTCACTCTGTCACTCAGGCTGGGATGCAGTGGCACTATCATAGCTCACTGCAGCCTCTACCTCCCCAGGTTCAAGCGTAATCCTCCCACGTCAGCTTCCTGAATAGCTGGGACTAAGAGCTCATGCTGCCATGCCTGGCTAATTTTTGTATTTTTTGTAGAGACAGGGTTTCACTGTGTTGCCCAGGTTGGTCTTGAACTCCTGGGCTCAAGCAAGCCACCCACCTCGTCTTCTCAAAGTGCTGAGATTATAGGCATGAGCTACCATACCCAGCCAGAAATGATTTTCCTCCTCCTCCTCTTCCTCTTCTTCTTCCTCTTCCACTCTCCTCCTCTCCTCCTCCTCCTCCTCCTTCTTCTTCTCCTGTCTTCTTCTTCCCCTCCTTCTCCTTCTCTTTCTCCTTCTTCCTTTTTTGAGACAGAGTTTCACTCTGTTGCCCAAGCTGGAGTGCAAACACCATCTCAGCTCACTGCAACCTCCACCTCCTGGATTCAAGTGATTCTCTTGCCTCAGTCTCCAGAGTAGCTGGGATTGCAGGGACATGCCACCATGCCCAGCTAATTTTTGTATTTTTAGTAGAGATAGGGTTTCACCGTGTTGGTTAGGCTGGTCTCGAAGTCCTGACCTCAGATGATCCACCCACCTTGGCCTTCCAAAATGCTGGGATTACAGGTGTGCACCACCATGCCCAGACCAGCAATGATTTTCATATTGTGACCCATGAGACACACACACACATATATATGTACACACATATATTTTTAATTAGAGGAAAGCGTTGAAACTTTTTATTATGGTCATTTGCAAACATGCATGCAAGTAGAGGAAATTATAAAATGAGCCCCATGTTCCCATCACTCAGCCTTAATAATTAGCCACATTTTGTTAATCTACCCTCCCTCCACCCCACCTTTTGGTGGATTTGTTTGTTTGTTTGTTTTTAGAGACAAGGTCGTCTGGGCACAGTAGCTCACACCTGTAATCCCAGCACTTTGGGAGCCGAGATGGGTGGATCACTTAAGGTCAGGAGTTCGAGACCAGCCTGACACATAGTAAAACCCCATCTCTACTAAAAATACAAAATTAGCCAAGCATGGTGGTGCATGCCTGGTAATCCCAGCTACTTAGGAAGCTGAGGCATGATAATTGCTTGAACCCAGGAGGTGGAGGTTGCAGTGAGCCAAGATTGTGCCACTGCACTCCAGACTAGACAACAAGAGTGAAACTCAGTCTAAAAAAAGAAAGAAAGAAAAAGAGACAAGGTCTCACTCTGTCACCCAGGTTGGAGTGCAGTGGTGCAGTCATGGCTCACTGCAGGCTCAACTTCCTGGACTCAAGCAATCCTCTCACATCAGCCTCCTGAGTAACTGGGACTACAGGCATGTGCCACCATGCTTGGCTAATTTTTAATTTTTTTGTAGAAATGGGGTCTCACTATATTGCCCAGATTTGTCTTCAACTCCTGGGCTCAAGCGACCCCAATATTCAGTCTCCCAAAGTACTGGGATTACAGGAGCCAGCCACCTTGCCCAGCCTTGGTGGATTCTTTTAAACTAAATCTCACTTATGATTTGATATTTCAATCACACACACACACACACACACACACACACACACACATCTGAAGTGAGAATTTTATGAACCAGCACTTACCCCGATTCCCTTAGTACATAAACACTTTCCGATAGTTTTCTCTTCTATTTGATTTCATTTTTCTAAACGCTGCTCACTACCTACAAAATCAGCATCACAATGCAACGGGTCACAACTCCAAGTGTGAATAACATTGCTACAGGATGAAAGGGAGGGGGTCAGTGGTTCCCTAAAAGCAAGAGTTGGGTTCTACTCCAAAAAGAAGGTTTAGGCAAAAACAGGGGGAAAAAAATGTACTGACCCAGCATTGTGGGCTGGGCCTGGGAATCTGCATTTTGGCCACACAGCTAGCCTGATGCCAGGGGTCCCTGTCGGGGGGGACAGACCTGCATGGGAGCGGGACGTGAGGCGGCAGGAGAGGAGGGCTCTGGATGCGCTAGGACCCACCGCTGTGGCTCTTCCCCCTCTACCCGCAGCCGAGAAGGATCTGGACGAGGCCTACCTCAAGCGCCGGCCTCTGGAGTTGCCCCGCGGCACGCTGCCCTTGCACGCGCTGCGGCGGCCGGGCACCGGGGGCGGCTACCGCATGGATGCCTGGGGCGGCCCCGAGGAGCTGGGCCTGGCGCCCGCGCCCAACCCACGGCGGGTCATGTCCCAGGAGCACCTGTTGGGTGACGCCGGCCGCTCGCGCTACGAGTTCACGCTGCCGCGCTCGCGCCTCGTGTCTCAGGAGCACCTGCTGCTGTCTTCGCCCGAGGCCCTGCGCCAGAGCCGCGAGCACCTGCTGTCGCCCCCGCGCAGCCCCGCGCTGCCCCCAGACCCCACTGCGCGGGCCAGCCTGGCCGCCTCGCACTCCAACCTGCTGCTGGGGCCTGGAGGCCCCCCAACGCCGCTGCGTGGGCTGCCACCACCGTCCAGCCTGCACGCCCACCACCACCACGCCCTGCACGGCTCGCCGCAGCCCGCCTGGATGTCCGACGCCGGCGGCGGCGGGGGCACGCTGGCCCGCAGGCCGCCCTTCCAGCGCCAGGGCACGCTGGAGCAGCTGCAGTTCATCCCGGGCCACCACCTGCCGCAGCACCTGCGCACCGCCAGCAAGAACGAGGTGACTGTCTGAGGCCAGGGCCGGGGCTAGGGGGCTGCGGCTTCCTGGGCCCCTGTCCCAGCCTGGATCCCCCGACACAGGCGCACACACGCCAGGGGCCTGGGGCCCAGATCGGCCCTTGGACAGGAGTCAAGGCCTCCTTCCAGGATGTCCTGGCAGACAAGATTCCTCCTCCTATTACATCACTGCTTGAGCCAAGGCTTCCTTCCCATGATGTCATCCCAGAGGAAGAGGCCGGCCCATGAGGTCATCGCTAGCAAAAATGTCTGTGTCCTGTGATGTCATCACAGGGACAAAGCCTCCTTCCCATGAGGTCATCACAGAGGAAGAGGCCGACCGTGAGGTCATCGCTGGAGGCCGTGTCCATGTCCATGTTCTATGATGTCCTCAGAGGCTTCCTTCTTGTGGTGTAGTAACAGAGATGATGCCTTGTCCCATGACATTCGTTCCTGTGATGTCACTGCAGAGACAATCTCACCTGGATGATGCCATCTCTAACTTCAAGGCCTCTTTTGGCATCATCGCCATGGGGAAGATATTTTCTCCCTGTGTCTTTGCAGCAGAGAAGATGCCTCTGTCCTATGATGTCATCATTACAGACAAAGCCATCTTCCTGGGACACGCCACAGGGGAAAATGCCTCACTAACTGTGTCCTCACTAGACATAAGTCCTCCTTTTCACAACATCGTCACAGGGACCCTGCCTCCTTCCTGTGATGCCATCACCAGAGAAGGTGCCTTGCCCTATGACGTCATCAGAGGGACCGTGCCTCTTCCCGTGATGTCATCACCAGAAATGACAACTCACTCTGGGGCCTCTCCAGGAGGAGGTCCCTTCTGCGATGTCATCCAGATGCTACGTGCTCTGAGACAGGACGAGGAGATGCCTCCACTGCT
Source organism: Cacajao melanocephalus (assembly GCA_963573385.1). Lineage (NCBI taxonomy): Eukaryota > Metazoa > Chordata > Mammalia > Primates > Pitheciidae > Cacajao > Cacajao melanocephalus. The sequence goes on from CAUYLG010009963.1 coordinate 89,126, forward strand.
GCCACCATATTGTAGAAGGCAGGGCAGGCCCGGAGTCCAGGACCATCCCAGGGAAGATGCCAGAGAGCGGAGAAGGCCCCTGTCCGAGGATGTTGTCTGAGGGAAGCACCGCTGCAGAGCCACCCACATGGGGGGCGTCCTCCAGAGATGATGGTCTGTGTAGGCTGTTGGCAGTGATCCCCCTGCCCCCAGTGCTGTGATGGCATCACTAGATCTCCCTCCTCAGAGGCACTGCCCACTCTGGAAGGCCATCGGTATTGATGGTGTCACCAGAGTTACTGCCTTGTCCCATCATAACTTAGCTTGGTTGCTCCCTCCCCAGACCCCAGGGACATACCCAGCAGGATCTGTGCCAGACCCACTGAGGGCAAATGGGGCTTGGATCCCATGCCTGTGCAGTGACTCCTGGGAGACAGAACCTGCAGGTGGCCTTCTGCTCCCAGGAGGCCACTCTGGATCACCAGGCTCCTGGAGTCCTGGCACTCATAGGTGTCCCTTAGCCTGGCCTCACTCTTCTTTCTGCCATATCTACAGACAATCACTCTGGCAACAAAGTCCTAGCCTTCTGTTGGGGGGAGGTGTTTGCGGTGCACCTATTCTTGCCCTCGCTGACATTGTCAGCACCACACAACACCCGCTGCTCATGATGGCACTGCACCCAGGGTCAAGTGTTACCCATGTCTGAGGATGGAATCCTTTCCCAGGATTCCCTACGACCCGAAACTATGGTATCATCCCCTTCCAGAATTTACCATGACTAATGGTATTGCCATCTCCCAAGACTCCCCATAGCCAAGGGTGTCACCATCTTCCATGATTCCCCACAACCATGGTGTCATCAACTTTCAGGATCCACCACAGCTGATGGTGCCATCATCTCCTAGATCCCACCATGACCAACGATGACATTACCTTCCAGAATCCACTATGCCTGACAGAGACATTCTCTACTGAAATCCACTAGGACTGACGATGCTACCATTTCCCATAATCCCTCATGTTGTGGTGTCATCTCCCATGATGGAACCATGGTATCATCTCCTCCCAGGATCCACTCAACCATGGTGTCAGCATATCCCAGAATTCATAACACCTAATAGTGTCGTGATTATCTACAAAGACTCATGAGAGCCATGTGTCATCACCTGCCAGATCTGCTTTAACCATGTGTCTTCATGTCCCAGGAGTTACCGTAGATATTGTGTTATCAATTCTCAGGATCCACTCCAACAATGATGTCATCACCTCCCAAGACCCACAATGCCCAATAGTGTCATCATCATTTGCAAGGATCCATGGGAGCCATGGTGTCATCATCTCCGGGAATCCACTTCAACCATGTGCCACCACCTCCCAGGATTTCATTCAACCATGTGCCACCACCTCCCAGGATCCACTTCACCTGCAGTGTTATCACCTCCCAGGATCCATGAGAGCCAATGGGGTCATCTCCTAGGATCCACTTCAACCCTGGTGTCTTCATCTCCCAGGATCCATGAGATCCAATGCTGTCACCATCCGCTAGGATCCCCCATAACCCTGGTGTCTTCATTGCCCGGGATCCATGGGATCCAATGCTGTCACCATCCACTAGGATCCCCCATAACCCTGGTGTCTTCATCGCCCAGGATCCATGGGATCCAATGCTGTCACCACCCACTAGTATCCCCCATAACCCTGGTGTTATCCCAGAGTCCACTGCAACCATGTGCCATCATCCCCCAAGAGCCATCATCTTAGGAGCCAAGTACCATGACAAGCTGTATTTCAGTTGTCCTCTGGAGCCACATGGTACTTACAGTTGTTCACTTAAGGGGAACCAGCTCAAAGGCCATATTCCTGTTTCTACAAAGTGGACAGGGGTGGGGCCACCTGCCTCCCTCTGGTGACTTCACCCCCACTCTGGCCCTCCTTATGTCACTGCCTCACTCCTGACCAAGGATGATGCCTGGATCAACCCCACCACAGATGTGGCCTCAGCCAGCCTCACTTTGGCCCCAGGCCCCTCCTGACAGCATCGCTGCCCCTCACCCAGCCAACTGATTGGTAACAGGGTCAACCCAGCAACCGCTCATCATCAGCAGAGGGGGAGCATTCCAACCCTCGGGTGACATCACTGCCCCCTGCCCAATGCCTGTCACCTGGGCCCCTACTAGGATCAGCACTTTGCTGGCTCTGGCCAAATTCTCCTCAGAGACCCCTGATCCCTGTGGGACGGGCCAAAGCTGGTGACCGACCTGGGGCCTTCCATGCTGTTCTGCTGGCCTGATCCTGCAGCAGAACACTGCAGAGCAACGGTCCCTGCCAGCACATCTGCTGGGGCCAGGGTGCGCCTTCACCTCCCTCCCTAACGCCCTAACACCCCGGGAGCCTTCAGGGGCGGCAGGAAGTCCCCAGCAGCCAATGCACAATCTGCCCTCAATTCTCTTTGTACATAGCCATGTTGCGGGGGCGGCCATTCCCCCACTCTTAAAGGGCTACACGCCCCTCCCCCAGCCCCCAGGGCGAGGTGGGGGGGGGCTCTTCTTCCTCCCCTGGGCCGTCCCCCTCCCTCTTATGTCTCCCCTCAAACACTGGCACCTCATGCTTCTTCTTGTCAGGAGCTTGGGGCAGACAGGTGGCCCTTGGCTCCCACCACACTGAGGAAATGGGGGGTTACCCAAATCTACCTAGGCCCCGGTGCCAGTTTTTCAACCCCACGGCTTCTAGCTGCTCTGAGGAGCTCCTCCCATCCCTTCCGGGGCCTAAAGGAGCCAGCTTGAGCACCCGCCCCCTCCCAGTCCCTCCCCTCTGCTCACCACCTCCACAGAACACTCAGCTTTCTCCAGCCCCCAGGATTTGGGGATTTGGGCCTTTCAGCTTTTGTATGCCCCCCTTCACTAGCTCTAGCCCAGCCTGGTTCCAGGAATCCTGCCCCCAGCCCTGTCCCCATTCAGTCAGCACAGGCTGCCTGACCCTGGGGCCTTGATTTGCTCTTGAATAAGCCATAGAGGGGAGAGGTCTCGAGGGGTGGGAGCAGCTGTGTACTGCCAATTCCCCTCCACATTTCCTGAGCTGGGGTCTTGTCATTTGAGTCTTCCCCATTCCCCAACAAATGCACACAAACCCATGCAGACGCAAGTGCGCGCACACAAACACACTCACGCACACACAGAGGCATCTCCTCTTCTGGTTGGGGGAGCTAGGGAGGGACGGTTCACAGGGAAAAGATAAACAGTTCCACACCTGAAGACCCTCCGACAGCTTCTGCCTCCCTCCTCATCCCTTCCTCTCTCCACTCCCCTCTCCAACACTGGCCCCTTCCCCTCCCCCTGCTGAGGACGGCCAGAGTTGCTGCGACTTGGTATTTTTTGGAATAAATAGACATTTTCCTGATCCAAGGTCTCAAGGTTCACTGTGTGGAAAGGATGGATTTCCACCCACATGTATGGGGCAGTGGGGAGGCCTCCCCACCTGGAACGTGTGGCTGGGTGTAGTAGGTGGGCCATTTGCCAAAGGATGGGCTTCTAAGTGTTTGTTCCCAGGCCAGGGCCCGCCACCAAGCTGAGGAGTCCGGGTGAAGGTGGGGTGCACTGTCGGGTGCTTTTAAGTTCTGGGTTTTGTCCTAGAAAGCCCTCTGTCCTCTGAGCATGTGAGCATTTGTTTGTAGATTCTAGAGGTCACCTCCTTATATTCAAATTATTTGGCTGAATAGCATTAAAGGGTGGGGTGGGGGTGGGGGTGTACTAGTTTCTTAGAATGTTAGGGCTCAAGGTTCTGAAGGCTGAAAGTCTGAGATCAAGGAGGTGGCAGGCCGGCCGAGCACGGTGGTCCACGACTGTAATCCCAGCACTTTGGGAGACTGAGGCAAGTGGATCACCTGAGGTCAGGAGTTCGAAACCAGCCTGACCAATATGGAGAAACCCCATCTCTACTAAAACTACAAAAAAAATTAGCCTAGCATGGTGACAGGCACCTGTAATCCCAGCTACTCTGGAGACTGAGGCATAAGAAACCCTTGAACCTGGGAGGCAGAGGTTGTGGTGAGCCAAGATCGGGACATTGCACTCCAGCCTGGGCAACAAGAGTGAAACTCCGCCTCAAAAAAAATAATAATAATAAATAAAAATTAGCCAGGTATGGTGGTGCTTGCCTGTGGTCTCAGATACTTTGGAGGCTGCGGGAGGATTGCCTGAGCCTAGGAGTTCAAGGCTGCAGTGATCTATGATTGCACCACTGCACTCCAGCCTGGGCAACAGAGTGAGACCCTGTCTCAAAAATAAAAAATAGCCAGATGCGGTGTTCCACGCCTGTAATCCTAGCACTTTGGGAGGCCGAGGTAGGCGGATTACTTTAGGTCAGGAGTTCAAGACCAGCCTGGCCTATGAAACCATGTCTCTACTAAAAATACAAAAATTAGCCTGTTGTGGTAGTGGGTACCTACAATCCCAGGTACTTGGGAGTCTGAAGCAGGAGAATCGCTTGAGCCGGGGAGTTGGAGGTTGCAGTGAGCTGAGATCGCGCCACTGCACTCCAGCCTGGGCAACAGAGCAAGACTCTGTCGCAAAAATAAAAAATAAAAAAGGAAGCACTCCCCCTACTTGCTTCCCTCTCCCACCAGGTGCGTTAAAATATTTGCGCGGTGCCTCCTTGCCTTAGTGCTTGGATGCAAACTCTGGCCAGGAGAGGAGATGCCTCTATGTACCAATTTTATGAACTTTAGGAAAATTCTTCCTAGATGCAACTGAATGTTTGTCTCTAAGCTGCAGGCTTTCACTTTGCATCTGAGGTTTGTTTGCACATCACTCTGGCAACAGAATTGGAGAGACAGAGATAAAAGAGAGGTAGAAAAAGACCACAAGGCAGTAACTACCCATCTGCAGTTTGAGACTCCAAGGGGCATGGTTGAATTTTATTTTCTGCTATGCTAGTTCACTGATTTAATCAACAAGATACAGTGAATGGCACAAACAAGGTCCTTGTTCTTTAGGAACAAGTGAATGCATGGAAGTCCCTGGGTTCTCCCACAAACCTCTCTTGGCTTCTCTTCCTGGCAATCAAATATACCCTGACAATGACAGTGATTGTTTGTGTGTGTGTGTGTGTGTGTGTGTGTTTTAATCTTTCACTGCCAAGCTTTACACACAAATGACAGTAATTGTTACATGGGAAAAAATTTCTAGAAAATCCAGAGAAGCAAGGAGAGAACAAAATGGAGATCTCCTGATTGCTTGCTGCTCAGAGTCAAATGCTGTTTGCATTAGCTATGTTTTCTTACAGATTTTTCCTCATGAAAACAGTTTGTTTTTTTTTTTTTTACAAATCAGCCTTCCTATATATAGACTTCTCTGTAACCTCTTTTCTTTTCTTTTATTTCTTTTTTATTTTTTTGGCAGAGTCTCACTGTCACCCAGGCTGGAGTGCGGTGGCGCGATCTCGACTCACTGCAACGTCTGCCTCCCAGGTCCCAGTTCAAGCAATTCTCCTGCCTCAGACTCCCGAGTAGCTGGGATTACAGGCACCCACCACCATGCCCAGTTAATTTTTGTATTTTTAGTAGAGATGGGGTTTCATCCTTTGGCAAATGGCCAGGCTGGTCTTGAGCTCCTGACCTCGTGATCTGCCCACCTCGGCCTCCCGAGTAGCTGGGATTACAGGCGTGAGCCACCACGCCTGGCCAATTTTTATATTTTTAATAGAGATGGGATTTCACCATGTTGACCAGGCTGGTCTCGAACCCTTGACCTCAGGTGATTCTCCTGCCTCGGCCTCCCAAAGTGCTGGGATTACAGGCATCAGCCAGTGCACCTGGCCCCTGCTTTTCTCATCTAATAATACAAGGACGTCATGTCATACATATAGTTAACTTATCTGCACCAACTGTATATATAGAAAGAGAAATAGGAATTCAGTAGTGCAAGTAAGCTGTATAAAAGAAAATGAGATTGCCTTTGATGTTGCCCACATGACTCAGTGTGAAATAATCTCCAAGATTTATTGTTAAGAAAGCAAGATATAGAGTAGGGTGCATTTGTGCCACCATTTGTGTAAAAGGAGTGAGGGACAGAGTCTGTATATAAATTTGCTGCACCAAATAGTTCCAGGTCTCCTCCTGCGCACATAGTAGGATTCTACTTCTCTGCCCCCCTGAAGTTAGCTGTGCCCATGCGACTTGCTTTGGCCTGTGAAGAGTGGGCAGAAGTACCTTTCCAGGCAGAAGCTTCTGAGAGCCAGTATGTGGTTCTCCCATGCTCTGTCTTTTCCCTCTGCCATTGGCACTCACATATTTCAGGTCATAGCTGCTCTGCTGGCCGGAGTCCCAGGCAGATCAGCCAGGACCCCAGAGTAAGGATGAAAACAAATAGGGGCTCAACCAGCTGCAGATGCCCATGGAGCATGAATGAGAAATAAACCCTTGTTGCTTTAACAAGCATAGCTTTGGGGCTACTTCTTACTGCAGCCTAGCATAGCCCATTCTGGCTGACAGGGCAGCATGTGGAGAAGGGAACTGGATGGTTGGGACGTTTTACTTCTAAATGCCCTTTTGCACTTCTGGATTTTTGTATTTTTGTATCAGCAAGTGTATTGCCTACTTTTTTTTTTTTTTTTTTTTTTTTTTTTTTTTTTTTTAGACAGGGTTTTGCTCTATTGCCTAGGCTGGAGTGCAATGGTGCAATATCAGCTCATTGCAGCCTTGACTCCCTAGGCTCAAGCTATCCTCAGCCTCCTGAGTAGTTGGGATTACAGGCGCCCACCACCACACCTCTGACTAATTTTTGTATTTTTAGTAGAGACAGAGTTTCGCCACATTGGCCAGGCTGGTCTTGAACTCCTAACCTCAGGTGATCCATCCACCTCAGCCTCTCAAAGTGCTAGGATTACAGGCGTGAGCCACCATGCCTGGCCCTACTCTTTTTTTTTTAAATAAAATTGTTAAATTCAATGCCAGGAGAATCGCTTGAACTCAGGAGGCGAAGGTTGCAGTTAGCCGAGATCTCCGAGATCATGCCATTGTACTCCAGCCTGGGCAGCAGAGTGAGACTCTGCCTCAAAAAAAAAAAAAAAGAAAAAGAAAAAAATAATTTTTGAAAATATAAATGTAGTCTGGCACAGTGGCTCATGCCTATAATCCCAGCACTTTGGGAGGCCGAGGTGGGTGGATCACCTGAGGTCGGGAGTTCGAGACCAGCCTGACCAACATGGGGAAACCTCATCTCTACTAAAAATACACAATTAGCTGGGCGTGGTGGTGCACGCCTGATCCCAGTTACTCAGGAGGCTGAGGCAGGAGAATCGCTTGAACCAGGGAGATGGAGGTTGCAGTGAGCCGAGATTGTGCCATTGCACTCCAGCGTGGGCCATGCTGACCAAGCTGGTCTTGAACTCCTAGCCTCGAACAATTCCACCTCAGCCTCCCATATTGTAGATTTAAATGCGAATGGTGCAGACTTTTCCTGCCATTCCCCTCACTCAGCATATGCCAAGAAGCCAGAGAGAGATGGGCGATTTGAATCTCATTCCTCTCCCTCAGAGGGCAATTAGCTTCCCACTCTGAATTGGAACACCAGTGCTTCAGTGTACGTATTTTCATTCCTCATGGACGCCACATGCCAGCCAACGGATTCACTTGTGTTCAACAAGAGCAGAGCAATCTGCTCCACACCCACTATATGTGGGGTGGGCAAGTCAAGGATAAGATCTGACATGAGCAATCTGCATCGAACGTTCGCCTTTGTAACCGAACACCTGCTTAACTGGCAACCCCCACTGTGCCAATAAACGCAGCCTCTCTGCAGCTTGACAGGTGGGCTTGGGAACTTCTGAAATCTATGCCAGATGTTGTGTGCATGCTTTTTCATTTCACTTTTTTTGACTTTATATTTTGAAATAATTCCAAACTTACAGAACAGTTACAAGAATAAGTCAAAGAACTTCTGTGTCGTTTTCACCAACTCACCATTTGTTACCATTATCTGGCATCACTGTATGGTTTTCCTTCCATATAAATATTCATCTCGGCTGGGCACAGTGGCCCATACCTGTAATGCCATCACTTTGGGAGGCCGAGGTGGGTGGATTGCTTAAGCTCAGGAGTTCAAGACCAGCCTGGGCAACATGGTGAAACTTCGTCTCTACAAAAAAAAATACAAAAAATTAGCCGGGCATGGTGCTATGTGCCTGTAGTTTCAGCTACTCAGGAGGCTGAGGTGGGAGGATTGCTTGAGCCCAGGAGGTGGAGGTTGCAGTCAGACAAGATCATACCACTGCACTCCAGCCTGGGCAGCCTGGGCAGCCTTGGCCACAAAGCCAGAACCTGCCTAAAAAAAAAAAAAATTCATGGTTTTTTCTTTGGAAAGATTTGGAAGTAAGTTCCATGCATCACATCCCTTTACCCCTAGGGACATTCTGAAGAACAAGGCCACTCTCTTACATGTCCACAGCATAATTATCATGGTCAAGAATTTAGCACTGACCAAGTCCATGTGTAAGTTTCGTCGAGCGTCCTTCTAGTGTCCTTGAGAGCAGCTTTCAGTTTGTGACACTCCAGGATTCGGGGTTGCATCCAGCTATCGTGCTTCTTGAGGTGGCTTCAACCTTAAACAGTTACTCAGTCTTACCCGGGCATGGTGGCTCACCCCTGTAATCCCAGTACTTTGGGAGGCCGAGAGGGGTGGATCACAAGGTCAGAAGATCGAGACCATCCTGGCCAACATGGTGAAACCCTGTCTCTACTAAAAATACAGAAAAAGTAGCCAGGCGTGGTGGCACGTGCCTGTAGTCCCAACTACTCAGGAGGCTGAGGCAGGAGAATTGCTTGAACCCAGGAGGCGGAGGTTGCAGTGAGGAGAGGTTGTGCCATTGCACTACAGCCTGGGCAATAGAGGGAGATGCCATCTCAAAACACACAAACCAAAAAAAAAAAAAAAGCAGTTTCAGAGTCTTTGTCTTTCTTTTTTATTTTTCTTTTCTATTCTTGTACACAATTCACACAGAGATTAGGGAGACTTTTTTTTTTAAGAGATGGAGTCTCGCTATGTTGCCCAGGCTGGAACTAGTGGCCTCAAGCGATCCTCCTGCCTCAGCCTCCCAAAGTGCTGGGATTACAGATGGCAGCCACCATGCCCAGCCTAGACTTTGTCTTTCTTAATACTGATTTTTTAAAGAGTCCAGATAGGCCGTTTTATAGAATGTCTCTCATGCATTTAGGTGTATCTGATGTTTCCTCATGATTAGATCTGGGTTACATGTGTGAGACAGGAAAACCACAGAAGTGATGCCAGAGTCTCAGCACTTTAGCTGAAGGAACCCCTGCTCTTATGCTTCCTGAAGTTCAGGAAGCTCATATGTTCAGAGCTCATACGCTCTGAGTGCACTCCACCAAGGCTGGAATGCAGTGCCACAAAGAAGGCTCACTGCAGCCTCGACCTTCTGGGCACAAGCGATCCTCCCACTTCAGCTTCCTGAATAGCCGGGACTACAGGTGCATGCCACCATGCCTGGCTAATTTTTAAGTTTTTTTTTTTTTTTTAATAGAGATGGGGGTCTCACTGTGTTGCCCAGGCTGGTCTTAAACTCCTGTGCTCAAGCCATCCTCCCGCCTCAGCAGTGCTGAGATTACACGTATGAGCCACTGCATCCAGCCAACAACAGAATTCTATTTCTTCACAGTTCTGGAGGCTGGAAGTCCCAGATGAAGGTGTCAGCTACCCAAAGTGCTGGGATTATAGGCATGAGCCACCACACGTATGCTATGTAGTTATCTTTTTTCTCCTCTAATTTTCACCTGCTGCTTTGGCCTCCACTGATGATTCTGTTGGCTGAATCAATTATTATTATTATTATTATTTTCTGAGATGGAATCTTGCTCTGTTATTCAGGCTGGAGTGCAGTGGCATGATCTCACCTCACTGCAACCTCCGCCTCCCGGGTTCAAGCGATTCTTCTGCCTCGGCCTCCCAAGTAGCTAGGGTTACAGGCACATGCCACCATGCCTAGCTCATTTTTGTATTTTTGGTAGAGACGGGGTTTCACCATGTTGGTCAGGCTGGTCTCAAACTCCTGACCTCATGATCTGCCTTCCTCGGCCTCCCAAAGTGCTGGGATTACAGGTGTGAGCCACCGCACCCAGCCTTGGCTGAATCAATTATCACAACGATGTTTGAATATTGGCAATCTTCAAAACATCTGAATATCAGTCTCCAAAAGTTGAACGGCAATCTTCAGATGATAATTTTCCAACCTCATTATTCTTTTCATGCTTAATAGTTAGCATTTGTACTTGTTTTATTTTTTTTTTTCAGGGAAATGGATCCTGTACTTTCATCAGATTCTTTGAGACACCAGTGATTAAAACAACAAGAAATCCTCCCTCATTTTCAATGGCTATAGCATATTCTGTCCTATGGATAGAGCACAGTTTTTTCCCAGTCCCTACTGTTACAGGATCTTTGGGGTGTCGAGTTTCTTCCCCCTGGAAACCTCTGCTGCCAGTGGTGCCTTTGCCCGAGTTCTTGTCTTGAGTCCAGGAAGAATGAAGTACGCAGACAAGTGAAGGGCGAAGAAGACAAGGATGAGCTTGATTTAGTGTTACAACAGCTCGAGGAGACCCGCAGTGGTTCGCTCCTCTCCGTAGGCAGGTCATCTGTTGAGTGTTCAGTTCTCAGCAGACAGGAGGTTCTGGAGAGGGTAGCTCCTCTCTGCAACTGGTTATCCTAATGTCTACAATTCTCAGCAGAGAGGAGGCCCTGGTGGGGATGGCTCCTCTCTGCCAGCAGGTCATCTGTGCAGCTCTCAGGAGAGAAAGTAGCTCCTCTCTGCAGCTAGTTGTCCTGTTGTCTCTCCACTCTCTTTGTTCTCTGGCAGACCTCTGCCCTGCTCTGGCTGAGCCCAGGGCTTCTGTGGACCTCAGAGGGGAGAAAGTGCATGCTGATTGGTCCATGGGCAGTCATGGGCCCAGAAGAGGCACCACGTATCCCCACACTGGTCCTTGGGACTGGCAGCCTGGCCCCCAGCCTTCAGGCCCTCCCTGGCCTGAAGGTGGGGCCTTACTGAGGACCACCCCCATCTCTGCAAGCCTCCTACTCCCATTCATGGTCCCCAGGCTCTGCCCTAACCACTGATCTGAGATCGGAATAGGAGCCGGGAGTGGTGAGAAGCCAGGCAGTGGGAACAGACACCCCTGAGGCTGAAGGGATGGGGCGAGGGTCTTTCCTGGGGCCCCAAGGGTGCAGGCTGCAGAGACTCTTGGGTCCTGTGCCTGGGAGGGCAGTTGCCACTGCGCCCAGGAACTCCCGCCCCACCAACTCAGAAGGGGCAGGGCTCTCGCTTGTCCCTGCTCCTGCCTGCTCTGTGAAGCTAAAGGCCCAGATCTGCAGCGCTGGGTCTGGTGGCTGCAGCTGCACCCAAGAGGGCAGATCTTGCCTGTTCCCAGCAGCCCTTCACCCCCAAGAGCACAGGGCCGCTGCCATCACTATCAATAGATGTTTAGGTTTTCCCTAGTTTTTACTACTCTAAACAATACTTTGAGAAACATCTTTTTGCACACCACTTGGTGCATTGCCTTAATTTTCTTTAGGATGAGCTCTCAGGAGGTGAGTGGCAGGTGCATTCTGAAGACTTTTGCTAGACAATGCCAACGACAACTCAGAGGGCCTGTGCCAAGTCTGTGTATGTGAGAATGTCCGTGTGTTCCCACCCTCCCCAGCACCGGGTGTCTTTCGTTTAAGCTCAGTGTGCATCACAGGTGTTGGTTGTACAGTCATTACAGGAAATTCCTAGTGTGTTCAAGAAGTCTCCGCCTTGTGCTCAGGGATTTGCGGAGCGGGATTGAGCTGGGCAATGCATGTAGTTACTGGCGTGTCTGTCACTAGAGGGCGCACCCGATCCACTTAAGGGCCTATTTTCGCGTTGGTGAAGGCCTCTCCCACCCAGGAGAGTTCCACCTTCGGCTCCAGAGGAACAGAGGAAAGCAGTTCTTGTCAATTACCTATCCCAGTGCGTAAAGACACCTCAAGCTGGGAAGGTCACGAGTGTCTGCTCAGAAGTATTCGGGCACTAAGGAGCAAAGAACCTGCTACCAACCACAGACTAGCAGACTCAGAAACTCAGGAAAGGATGTTCAGCCTCACTGGGGAGAAAGAAGGCACAAATAAAAGGCGGGACACTTTGACTTGCCCACGATGCTAAATCTTTTGAACACTGCTAATCTTCAGGCTCACTATTGTGACAGGACTTTGACCCTGGCTGTTTCTTCTGCCTGGAATGTTCTTTCTCTGTAGTCCCACAAAACTTGCTCTCTTACTTCCTTTAAATCCTTTTTTTTTTCCTTTTTGGAGACGAAGTCTTGCTCTCTCACCCAGACTAACATGCAGTGGCATGATCTCTGCTCACTACAACCTCCACCTCCGCCTCCCAGGTTCAAGTGATTCTTCTCCTGCTTCAGCCTCCCAAGTAGCTGGGACTACAGGCACGAATCACCACGCTCTGCTGACTTCTGTATTTTTAGTAGAGATGAGGTTTCACCATGTTGGCCAGGCTGGTCTCAAACTCCTGACTTCAAGTGATCCCCCCACCTGAGCCCCAAAGTGCTGGGATCTGAAATTACAGGCATGAGCCACTGTGCCTGGCCGTTTCCTTTAAGTCTTTATTCAGATGTCACCTTCTCAGTGAGTCCTACCCTATTTAAAACTGTCCCCCCCGCCAACATTCCTGACCCTCCTTAGCCTATACTAATATTTACAGCAATTAATATATATATTTTTTGAGACGGAGTCTCGCTCTGTCACCCAGGCTGGAGTGCAGTGGTGTGATCTCAGCTCACTGGGATTATAGCTGTGAACCACCGCACCTGGCCAACAATTATTATCTTTATTTTGTTTTTCAGACAGGGTCTCACTCTATCACCCAGGCTGGAGTGCCATGGCATGATCATGGCTCACGGCAGCCTCAACCTCCTGGGCTCAAGCAATGCTGTGTGCCACCATGCCCAGCTAAATTTTGTATTTTTAGTAGAAATGGGGTCTCACCTTGTTGGCCAGGCTGGTCTTGAACTCATGACCTCAGGTGATCTGCCGCCTTGGCCTCTCAAAGTGCTGGGATTAAGGTGTGAGCCACTGCGCCCAACCCCAAACAAAAGTAAGGTCATGGGTTACTAGTACTTAGCAAAGAAAGGGCCCCTTCCCCATCCCATCTTCTGACAATTCCTGTCTCCCAAAGGACTTGGAAGGCTGTCCATCACTAGGCCACCTCCTGATCGTTTCTCAAATCTGCTCCCTTCTCTCCACCCCTTCCCCAGATGGCCGCCACTCTCGCCAAGCCACGGTGCACTCACTGCTGGATTTTCTGCTTCCACCCAGGACCATCCAGACCAGCCTCTACCAGCAGCCCTGAGCTACAGTCCCAAATCCAGTCACTCCTCTGCCCAAAACTCCTCAATAGCTCCCTAGATCTCACCCATACCCTTCATGGTGGCGTGCTGGAGTCTGCAGAGCCCAGCCTTCCAGGCTACCTCTCCCAGCTTGCTACACGTGTCTCTCTCTTTTTGTCTCATCCCTATGACCTTCTTTGAGTTTCCTCCATCATAATAATTTTTAAAATTCTTACCAAAAAAAAAAAAAGCTTAGGTCAGGTGCAGTGGCTCACAGCTGTAATCCCAGCACTTTTGGGAGGCTGAGGCAGGTAGATTGCTTGAGGCCGGGAGTGAGACAAACCTGAGCAACATGGCAAAAACCAATCTCTACCAAAAGCACAAAAATGGTGAACCCCTGTAGTTCCAGCTACTCAGAAGGCTGAGGTGGGAGGATTGCTTGAGCCTGGGAGTCAGAGGCTGCAGTGAGATGAGATCACGCCATGGCATTACAGCCTGGGTGACAGAGCGAGACCTGTCTCAAAAAAAAAAAAAAAAAGCTTGAGATGCAATTCACATATCATAGAATTCACCCATTTAAACTACACAATTAAATGTTTTTTAGTATATCCACAGTTTTGCAAGCATCACAATGTTACTTTTTTTTTATTTCAATAGTTTTTGGGGAACAGATGGTGTCTGGTTGCCTGGATAAGTTATTTGGTGGTGATTTCTGAGCTGTTGGTGCATCCATCACTGAGCAGTGTATACCACACCCAGTGTGTAGTCTTTTACCCCTCACCCCCTCCCACCCTTACCCTTGAGTCCCCAAAGTCCACTGCATCTTTTTTTTTTTTTTTTTTTTTGAGACGACGTTTCACTCTTGTTGCCCAGGCTGGAGTGCAATGGTGTGATCTCAGCTCACCGCAACCTCTGCCTCCCAGGTTCAAGTGATTCTCCTGCCTCAACCTAATGAGTAGCTGGGATTACAGGTACATGCCACCACACCCCAATAATTTTGTATTTTTAGTAGAGACGGGGTTTCTCCATGTTGGTCAGGCTGGTCTCCAACTCCCAACATGTGATCAAGCCTGCCTCAACCTCCCAAAGTGTTGGGATTACAAGTGTGAGCCACCACGCCTGGCATTTTTTTTTTTTTTTTTTGAGATGGAATCTTGCTCTGTGGCTCATGCTGGAGTGCAATGGTGCAATCTCGGCTCACTGCAACCTTCATCTCTCAAGTTCAGGTGATTCTCCTGCCTCAGCCTCCTGAGTAGCTGGGACTACAGGTGTCCGCCACCATGTACGGCTAATTTTTGTACTTCTAGTAGAGATGGGGTTTCAACCATGTTGGCCAGGCTGGTCTCAAACTCCTGAACACAAGTGATCTGCCTGCCTCAGCCTCCCAAAATGTTGAGATTATAGGCATTAGCCACAATGCCCGGCCCCGTGGTATCATTCTTATGTCTTTCTGTTCTCATAGCTTAGCTCCCACTTCTAAGTGAGGACACAGGGTATTTGGTTTTCCATTCCTGAGTTACTTCACTTACAATCATGGCCTTCAGCTCCAGCCAAGTTGCTGCAAATGCCATTATTCCATTCTGTTTCAAGGCTGAATAGTATTCCATGGTATATATACCACATTTTCTTTATCCACTCGTTGGGTGATGATGGGCATTTAGGTTGGTTCCACATTTTTGCAATTGTGAACTGTGCTTCTATTAACATGTATGTGTATGTGTCTTTTGCATATAATGACTTTTTTTCTCTAGGTAGATACCCAGTAGTGGGATTGCTGGATCAAATGGTAGTTCTACTTTTAGTTCTTCAAGGAATCTCCACACTATTTTCCATAGTGGTTGTACTAGCTTACATTCCCACCAGCAGTGTAAAAGTGTTCCTTTTTTGCTACATCCATCCCAACATCAATTTTATTTTATTTTTTTAATTATGGCCATTCTTGAAGGAGCAAGTTATTATCTCATTGTGGTTTTAATTTGCATTTCCCTGATAATGTGATGCTGAGCATTTTTCATGTTTCTTGGTTGTCTGTAATATCTTTTTTTTTTTTTTTGAGATGGAGTCTCACTATATCACCCAGGCTGGAGTGCTGTGGCCTATCTCGGCTCACTGTAACCTCCGCCTACTGGGTTTAAGCAATTCTCCTGCCTCAGCCTTTGGAGAGCTAGGATTACAGGCGCATGCCACCACACCTGGCTAATTTTTGTATTTTTAGTAGAGATAGGGGTTTCACCATGTGGGCCAGCCTAGTCTCGAACTCCTGACCTTAAGTGATGTACCCGCCTCGGCCTCCCAAAGTGATGGGATTACAGGCGTGAGCCACCACACCCGGCCTACTTGTAATATCTTCTTTGAAAGAATTGTCTATTCATGTCCTTTGCCTACTTTTTCATTAGATTATTTTATTTTATTGCTGATTTGTTAGAGCTCCTTGTAAATTCTGGATATTAGTCCTTTGTCAGACGCATAGCTTGCAAATATTAAAATAATGGCAAAGACCTCAATTTCTTTGGTACCAACCTTAATATAAGGTAAGCAATGAGGATCCAGTTTCATTCTGTACATGTGGCTTGTCATTTTTCTCAGCATCATTTATTGAATAGGGTATCCTGTCCCCATTTTATGTTTTTGCATGCTGTGCTGACGACTGTTGTGGCATGAGGGCAGAGGAGAAACATGGTTACCAGAGAGCTTTCCCTACCTACCATAACATGTCGTTCCTTCTAAAATACCATATGTTTTCCTTATTTGTTATGTTTCATTTTTGGTTCTATCTTCCCCAACTACAGTAAGCCTTACAAGGACAAAGATCTTTGTCTATCTGTTCTCTAATGCATCCCAAGCACCTAGATTGGTGCCTGGCACATCGTAGGTGTTCAATAAATATCGGTTGAATGTATAACACCTTCAGTCTGTCAGGCGCTCTGCTAGGGACTAAGGACAAAATCCCTGCTCTGCTGGGGTGATTTTCTAGTTGAGGAGTCAAACATGCAAGCAGGCAAATAATTGCAAATCCTGAAGTTCCAAGAGGATGAAGCAAAGAGATCATGGGAGGGGAGGACAGAGGAGAGAAGCTGCTCTGCAGGGGCGATGAGTTAGCATTATCCTAGGAGATGAGAAGAATGAGAGGGTGAAAAGCACAACAGGCACAGGGAACCGCATGTCCAACTGTCCTAAAAGACCTTGGCTTATTCCAGGAACAAACAAACAAGGCAAGGGAGCCTCAAAGAGATGGTGCAAGGGCTTATGGGTTTTCGGGGAGTCTGGGGTTTATGCAAAATGTAGTGGGGAGGAGGGCTCTTGAGTTTTAACCTGGGGCGGGGCATGTGGGATTTGTGTAAAGCAGTGAGCAAATTACAGCTCAAGGGCCTACTTTGGCTACTGCCTGTTTCTGGAAACACACCCATTAGTTTTCTTAGGAGCTACAAAGGCAGAGTTTAGTGAGTTGGACCAGAGGCCAACCAACCACAAGGTCTTAAAACCTTTTTTTTTTTTTTTTTGAGTCGGAGTCTCACTCTGTTGCCAGGCCGGAGGGCAGTGGCATGATCTCGGCTCACTGCAACCTCCGCCTCCCAGGTTCAAGCAATTCTCCAGCCTCAGCCTCCCAAGTAGCTGGGACTACAGGCGCACGCCACCACGCCCAGCTAATTTTTGTATTTTTAGTAGAGACTGGTTTTCACCATGTTGGCCAGGATGGTCTCGATCTCTTGACCTCATGATCCACCCGCCTCTGCCTCCCAAAGTGCTGGGATTACAGGCGTGAACCACCACGCCCGGCCTGGAAAACCTTTTTGGAAAAGGTCTGCCAGCCCCATTTTAAGATGATTATTGAGGGTACAGGTGATCCCTCTTGCTCGCTCCCTCACCCCAGGTGCAATCTATACCAGTTCCTGTTGACGTCATCTACTGAATCTCATCAATTCCCCCAATTTCCAATGCCACCAATCCTGCTTGGAGCCACTATAATCCCACCTGAACAAATTTAATCACCTCCTCATTGGCCTCCCTGTTTCTGTTCATAAGCCTGATGTAGCCATTCTCTACTCAAAGCCACCAATGCCTCTCCATTGTTGAAAAAACAGACATACTCTTCACCATGGCCTAGGAGGCCCACCAGCACCCCCTCATCTCTCCCACCTCAGACCCCTCTACTTGCTCTGCCTCACTCCAGCTCCAGCCTCACTGGCCTCCTAATGCTCCCTAAAAACACCAAGCCCAATCCCCTTTGCACCTTCTGTTCCCTTTGCTCAAAATGCTTTTCCCACAGACCTTCTCACAGCCCAAATGACCTCTCCTCAGACAGATCTTCCCTGCCCAGCCAAGGTAAAATAGCAGCCCCATCCCTCCCTCTCTGGCCTCCTTCTCCCATTGATTGTTCTGTCTTTATCACTTGCTGATTTTCTTCAGTCTTTATCACTTGCTGACATGATTCACTTGCTATCTGGCTCCCGCACCAGGATGTAAGATCCATGAAAGCCGAGGTTTTGTCCCTTTTATTCTCTGCTGTATCCCATAGCATCCTGCCAGCTACAGTGTAGATGCTAACAGAGAAGAACAAACGTGTTGAATAAATGCAGGTATCCAGAGAGGGATATAATAATTAAAAATATCTACCCATCATGGTTGTTACAAGGATTAAATGACATCAAGCATGTAAAGAAACTAGAATAGGGTCTGGCATACAGCAAATAATAAATAATAACCATTAGTATTACCATCATTATTGTTATGACTTTTGGGTGGATTTTTTTTTTTTTTTTTGAGACAGAGTCGTGCGTTGTCACCCAGGCTGAAGAGCAATGGCACAATCTCAGCTCACTGCAACCTCCGCCCCTCAGATTCAAGCAATTTTCTCCTTCAGCCTCCCGAGTAGCTGGGATTACAAGCGCCCGCCACCATACCCAGATAATTTTTTTGTATTTTTAGTAGAGATGGGGCTTCACCATGTTGGTCAGGCTGATCTCGAACTCCTGATCTCAGGCATTCCACCCACCTCAGCCTCCCAAAGTGCTGGGATAACAGGCGTGAGCCACCATGTCCTGGATTTTTGAGATCAAGACAAATTTAATCACCAGCTTTGCCTTGTCCCAGCTGGGGAACCCTGAGCAAGTCACTTTACCTCCTGCTCCTTCAGTTTCCTTGTCTATTAATTGGGCTGGAATCCTCCACACCCAGCAGGCTAAAATTGAAGATCAGCAAAATGCTGATCAGCAAAATGGAATGATGGTGACTCTAAGCAGGATTGGTGGCACTGGAGATGGGGGGGAAGTGATGAGATTCAGTAGATGACGTCAACAGGAACTCGTATAGATTGGACCTGGAGTGATGAGGGGGAGCAGGAAGGGATCACCTGTAGCCATTTCTCCATAAACTAGTTATGATGATGACTTTTTATGCTGTAGCTGTTTTTTCTGCTGTTTTCGGGTTTTCTTGGTACAGATGGTGGGAGAGGTCTCTCACTATGTTGCACAGTCTAATTTCGAACTCCTGGGCTCAAGCAATCTAACTTGGCCTCCCAAAGTGCTGGGATTACGGGCATGAGCTACTGTACCCAGCCACGTAGGGTTTTTTTTTTTTTTTAGTTTTGTTGTTGTTTTGAGACAGTCTTGCTCTGTTGCCCAGGCTGAGCATCTGTGAGATCTCAGCTCACGGCAACCTCCACCTCCCGGCTTTAACCGATTCTCCCATCTCAGCCTCCTATGTAGCTGGGATTGCAGGCCTGCATCAACACACCAGGCTAATTTTTGTGTATTTAGTACAGATGGGGTTTTACCATGTTGGCCAGGCTGGTCTCCAACTCCTGACCTCAAGTGATCTGTCCACCTCAGCCTCCCAAAGTGCTGGGATTACAGGCGTGAACTACCACGCCTGGCCTTGGCCATGTAGATTTCTTTCACATTTTCCTTATTCCTTCCGAGACCCCATGAGGAGAAGCTGGTAGCCATGGGTCTTTTCAGGTCCCTGTGGCCAAATTAGGCCCAGATGTTAATGTCCCGTCCACGGTTGAAAAGGCCAACAAACTAAGAGAGCTGCGGATGCACAGACTGGCAGAGACACCAAGACGCTACCGCCACCCCACTGCACAGATGAGCAAACGGAAGCCAACTTCAACGTTCCCTCCTCTTCTCTAGGCACCTCCAAAAGGCCTGCTCAGGGAGCTCTGGCCGCCGTTCTCAGATAATTGTGCGACTATTTTTACTGACACTGAGGGCTGGAGACGGTCCCCTTTCCAGGCAACTGTGTGTCCATTTCCCAGAGAGGGAAAATGAGTCCCAGAGAAGGCAGCTGTGGCTGGAAGCCATAGGTCCGTCACAGGCAGAACCATGCCCTGAATAAAGGAACAAGGTAAAGTGGGTCTCCCTGACTTCATTCCCTGGCATCACAAGGAATTCCAGAGCCCATTTGCCACATAAGGAAACTGACGCTTGGTGTCTTCCATGAAGCCTGGCAGGGGTCAGGGTCACACACAGAAGGCAAGGCTGTCCAAGCCTTCAAGGTCATTCTGACTGATCTTTGAGCCTTCGCAATACTAGACGTGGACCCAAGACCATTTCCAGAACAAAATGGCGCCGCGTAGAAAAATGTAGCGGGAGTTCCAGCGCCCACCTTCACCAATGCTGAGAGGAGGGGGCGCGGGCAGCAGCGCACAACTCATTTGCATATATAAAAATCAACAGATTTCGTTGGCTGGGAGCGGTTTGATCTGCACGAAACTGGGTCTGTATTGGTCGCTATCCATTCCTGCCCGCCCTCTGACCGGCCTCTGTCAGCCATTGGCCTGTGCGAGTCTCGTGACTCTCTAGTCACTAAGACGCATCTCTATTGGCCCGAGCGCCTTCCATCACGCATTTAAAACCCCGAGTCCCGCCTCTCCTCGCCACGCTCCAGCCCCGAGGACGACCGTTAGTCGCGTGCGCGACTTCCTCAGCGTCAGGGCGCGCGCACGCGCGCGCGTAGGCCGGGCCGTGGCGGCGTCTCATTCAAACGGCCCAATCAGCGGCCGCGTCGCCTTCCGCGTCCCCTTCCTCTCTACTTCCCCTTTTCAGCCCCTCCGTTTTTTGAGACCCCTCCCTGGCACTCCCGGGCCCCCATTGGCCGGCCCGCCGCCCAGCGCTCTCAACCACTTCCCTCGCTTCTGACCACGGTTTGCGGGGAAGGGAGCGAGCCCGTCGAACACCAAGGAACGTGCGCGCTGACGTCACGGTTGAGGCTTGGGGCTGAGAGGCCGTGGGGGGCGTGGCCTGCGGGCGGCTATAAAGGGGCTGTGGTGCGCGCGCGGCCGGTTCAGTGCGGCCGGGCAGCGGGGTGGTGGGTCGTTGGACGCTGTGAGCGGTAGGTGTCGGAGGCAGCGGGGAGCGGAGCGGGGCCGCCGGGGTCTCGCCAAGGCCGTAGCGGCAGCAGTTGGGCCCCCCGCCCCGGCCGGCGGGCCGAAGAACGCAGGAAGGGGGCCGGGGGGACCCGCCCCCGGCCGGCCGCAGCCATGGTGAGTGCGGGCGGCGAGGCCCGAAAGGGTGGTCGGGGGTGCCCCTGAGGGAGGAGGTGGAGTCTCAGGGGCCTCCAACCGGCGGCCTTGTGGAGTTTGAGGGCCAGCCTAGGGGTCCCTGATGCGGAATGGGCCCTCGGGCCTTCCTACAGGCGGAGTAGGAGCTTGGGCGGCCCGCAGTCTCCCTAGCGGCGAGGGCTCCGGGCGCTTTGCGGCCCGCCCATGGGTGTTACCGGGAGCAAGGACGCCCCGCCGGCATCTCCAGACCTGAGCTGGGGTTTCAAGGACGGGCTAACCAAAAATAAGTGGAGAAGGAGAGGGTAGATCTCTGGTCTATGTGGAGGCACTGGGGCCCATGCAGGGTTAGGAGCGGGCTTTGGGGATTGTCTGGGGCGGGTGGACTTATCTGGAAGTCCCCTCGGGAACCCGCCCCCATTTCTAGTGGGAGTTCTGCCTGGACAGGTGGCCTAAAGCATCGTGGGTGGGGGTCTGGGAGTTCAAGGGTGGTTGATAGCCTGGGGACACTGGGTCAAGACTCGGGCAGTCTCAGCATCTTTAGGCCCTCCGGGAAGCCCAACTCAGAACATCCACTCACCCTGCTCTCCTACCGTGCCCAGAACTCCAACGTGGAGAACCTGCCCCCGCACATCATTCGCCTGGTGTACAAGGAGGTGACGACTCTGACCGCAGACCCACCCGATGGCATCAAGGTCTTTCCCAACGAGGAGGACCTCACCGACCTCCAGGTCACCATCGAGGGCCCTGGTGAGTTTGGAAGGAAAGACGGAGGGGGTTGCTGCTTAGATCCTGCTCTAGAACAGACCACCGGAAGTACCCGTTACAGGCCGGCCTTGTGTCAGGTGCTGGCGGTACAGTGGTGGACGGGGCAGGATGCCACAAATGACAGTTATGTATCCTTTTCTCGTAAGAGTTGAGATATACCTGGTCATTGAGACAGTTTATCATGGGGCAGTACCCTAGATTTGAAGCAAGGCTCTCAGACATGGCTTCCCTGGACTCGGGAGTGGGTAGAAATGAATAGAAGGGGGAAGAGAGTTGCAGGTGGTGGGAATGGTGTCAGCAAAGGCCAGGGAGGGTGAGCCAGATGATCTCACACTTCATCCTGCTGTGAGTGTCAGGGATGAGGAAACAAGCCAGATGCAGTATCATGGAGAGACAGGTCATAAATAAACCACGTGATTGTGCAGAGCTATTTAGAATATGGTTTCATGCAAGCTAAATTTATGTTACCACCAGAATTCCTACAAAGCCAGTCAGGATTTGAGAAGAGCATGTGAAGGTATGGTCTAGTCCACTGTGGTGGTGGTGGTAGGTGGTCACGGAAGTCCTGGCTGTGGTGACAGTTGAGGTCATTCATACCTTGCTCCATGGGGTGATCGCAGGGCACGGGATCATGAAGAGGGGAAGGCTCCCAAAAAGCCCCTGAGGCGGGTGGAGCCGGATGCTTGGTAAAAACAAAGTATCTGCGGTTTTGGCCGGGTGCAGTGGCTCAAGCCTGTAATCCCAGCACTTTGGGAGGCCAAGGTGGGCTGATAACCTGAGGTCAGGAGTTTGAGACCAGCCTGGCCAACATGGAGAAACCCCATCTCTTTAAATAAATAAATTTTAAAAAATTAGAAGAAAAACACACGAAGTAAGTTGATGGTGAAGCTGCTAAGGGCAGATCTTTTAGGGCTTTTAGGCCTCTGTAAGTAGTTTGTAGGGGAAGCTGGTGGTAGATTTAAAGCAGGGATATGGCAGATCCCTCCAAAGTTCCTGTTAACTGGAGTGAGGAGAGTGGGCCTGGCAGGGGGAAGAAACAGAGGCCAGTCAGGAAAGGTGGGATGAGATTCATGAGAGGACCTAGTGGGCCGTGGTCAAGCAGCTGATGGGCTAGGGGAGGGACAAGCAAGTGAGTGAGTGGGAGAACGTTGATTGAGGTGGGAGGCCATGGAGTTGACAGACTGTTGGATCTTTTATCTGAAAGTCATGTAAGTAGGCATCTTGGAGGGAGATAAGTATGTACTTGGGTCCCTGGCACCTGGGAAGGGCCTGTGACTGGGGTGGTCACTTGGGCCATGAGAAGGGATATCCAGGGGGTTGAAGGACTAGAGCTTGATAGTGACACAGCTGGGAGCTACAAGATGGGCATCATCTCTGAGTTCTGGGGGAGGTCCTGTGGTCCCCTAGGAACCCAGCCTTTCTTCCTCTTAAGAATTCTCCAGCCTGACTGGGTATGGTGGTCTATGCCTGTAATCCCAGCACTTTGGGAGGCTGAGGCGAGCAAATTGCTTGAGCCCAAGAGTGCAAGACCAGTTTGGGCAACATAGTGAGACCCTGTCTCTCCGAAAAAAGTAGCCAGGCATGGTGGCAAGCCTGTAGTCCCAGCTGCTTGGGAGGCTGAGGTGGGAGGATTACCTGAGCCCGGGAATTGGCAGGTTGTAATGAGCTGAGATTGTGCCACTGCACTCCAGCCTGGGTGACACATGAGACCCTATGTCAAAAAAAAAAAAAAAAAATCTTCCAGCCTGATGGCAGAGCTGGCAGGGCACCCACCTGTGTCACAGCCAAACCACGGAGACTGGGATTTGGGGCGTTGAGGTGCCTTGGGAGTTCTGAGTGCCCTGACCCTGTCCCCCTCCCTCCACTCCAGAGGGGACCCCATATGCTGGAGGTCTGTTCCGCATGAAACTCCTCCTGGGGAAGGACTTCCCTGCCTCCCCACCCAAGGGCTACTTCCTGACCAAGATCTTCCACCCGAACGTGGGCGCCAACGGCGAGATCTGCGTCAATGTGCTCAAGAGGGACTGGACAGCTGAGCTGGGCATCCGACACGTGCTGCTGGTGAGTTCTGGGCTAGGGCTGGGCCTGCTGCTTCTGGCCTCTGGAGGTCCAGTGGTGTCTGAGACATAGTGCTTTGTTTGGTTTTTCTGAGTCGGCTCTAAAGTAGTTGAAGGTTTCCACATAAAAATTCAGGTTGCTAGCTTTCCTGGAAAGATGAACAGTGCCAGACCCAGGACACCAAGTACTGTTGAGAAGTGCCCAAGGGCACCTTGGCATGCAGCAAGTGATGGGTTCCTATTGTAGGATGGTTTTCTCTTCTTTTATCAAAAAAAAAAAAAGCGATGGGGTAGGCTGGGTGCCTTGGCTCACACCTATAATCCCACACTTTGGGAGGCCAAGGTGGGCAGATTACTTGAGGTCAGGAGTTTGAGACCAGATTCTCTACTAAAAATGCAAAAATTAGGCCAGTGCAGTGGCTCACGCCTGTAATTCAGCACATTGGGAGGCCGAGGTGGGTAGATCATGAGGTCAGGAATTCGAGACCACCCTGGCCAACATGGCAAAACCCCATGTTAATAGAAATATAAAAATGAGCTGCGCATGGTGGCGGGCGCCTGTAATCCCAACTACTTGGGAGGCTAAGGCAGGAGAATCGCTTGAACCCGGGAGGTGGAGATTGCAGTGAGCCGAGATTGTGCCACTGCACTCCAGCCTGGGCGACAAGAGGTGGCGCCCACCTGTGATCCCAGCTACTAGGGAGGCTGAGGCAGGAGAATCACTTGAGTTGGGAAGGCGGAGGTTGCAGTGAGCTGAGATCACGCCACTGCACTCCAGCCTGGGTAAAATTTTTATTTAATTAAAAAATTAAATAAAACAGGGATGGGGTCTCATTTGTTGCCCAGGCTGGTCTCAAACTCCTAAACTCAAGTGATCTCCCATGTCAGTCTCCCAAAGTGGTGGGCTTACAGAAGTGAGCCACTGCCCCTAGCCTGTAGGACAGTTTTCTGACAGGTGGAAGTCAAGAGTCTGGTTAGAAGCTTTTCTTTCTCTATTTTTAAAAGATACAGGCTCTTTGTTTCCCAGGCTGGAGTGCAGTGGCACAATCATAGCTCACTGTAGCCTTCAACTCTGGGCTCAGGTGATCTTCCTGCCTCAGCTCCCTGAATGGCTAATATTACAGACATGCACCATCACACCCAGCTAATTTTTATATTTTTATGGTTTGCAGAGATGGGGTCTCATTAGAGGCTTTTTTGCTAAAGCTGAATTTACATACCATAAAACTCATTGTTCCAAAGTATACAGTTCAGTGGTTTTTTAACAGTGATAGAGTTCATAAATCAGGGTTACTCAGCCAGAGGTGATTTTGCCCCCCAAGGGGTATTTTGCATTATCAAGAGACCAAAAATGTTGTCACAAGTGGGGGTTCCACTAGCATCTAGTGGGTGGAGGCCAACGGTGCTGCTCACATCCTGCAGTGCACAGGGCGGCCCCATGACGAAGAATGACTTGGCCAAAGTGGAGGCTTCCTGGTCTAGGCCGATGCTCCAAGTTCTTCACAGGCTGCTCACAGCCTGCTGCCTCCCCCATCCTCCCTACAGGCTGAAAAAAAAAATTATCTTAATTTCTAATGAGCCCCTGGGGCACATGGCAGAGAGGGTGGGGAATTGGGGTTTCCTGCTAGGAGCAGGGAGAGGACTGAGCTCCAAGGTAAACAGACCCTGAACCTTTCCCTTCCGCATATACCGACTCCCTCCCCCTGGAGGTCACTGGAAGCTACTGGGGACATTAGCACTGAGCTCCAGGTCTGCTGGCTGCTGGGTCTGCATCTGGACCTGTTGGGGACTCAGCCAGCAAGAGAGCCACAAGAAGGGCAGCCAGGCCTGCAGTTTGCATGCAGTGGTGAGAATTAGGGTGGGGATCTGCGTCCTGGTCACCATCAGTGATGTCTGCTGAGCCAGGTGCTGTGTGTGTCTCCTAGTGGCCCCAGGGAGCAAACAGCCTTGGCCGCTTTGCCCAACCCACTTAAGAGGTTGTACCAGGGGCTGCTGCAGGCCTGGCTGCATGTCACACCTCTGCACTCCAATTTACCCCTCAGGACAGGCTGATGAAGGGGCATTGAGAGGAATCCCCCCTCTCCTGAGGGCCACCCTTGAGGTGCACCTCAGGCCACCAGTCCTGGTGTCTTGCCCTCTTGAGTAGGGTCCAACCCAGCTAGAGTCTTAGGCCGTGAGCTTTGGATTTCCTATAAAAGACAGTGACAGGTCAGGATTTCTGCTGTATCAGGAAAGATTGGAGCTTTAGAGTCCAACAGGCAGGTATGAGGTCCTCAAACATCCTCAGTGGCCCTGGGGTAAGCCTCTTCCCTTTGTCCAGGCTCTGGGCCTCACTCATTGAACCAGAGGGCCTCTGAGGTCGTGTTGAACAGCACAGAGGCAAATTCCAAACCATGATAGGACTCAAGTCTGGGGCTCAGGCAAGTAATGGACTCCTGAGAGGGGGCCTTGGCTTCCCCCCATCACCCAGCAAGTTCCACTAAGAACCAGGGACATTTTAAACCATTGGCCGGTGGTGTCGTGTCCTTTTGGGAACATCTCCTGAGAGTCAGGTAACAGGAACGTGGCCTCTGAGGAAGACAGTGAGCAAAGATGAGGGAGGGTGCAGCATCGGTGGGTCCTCAATCTGATCTCCCAGGCAGCTGAATTGGGAGCAGAAGGAACAGGCAGAGCAAAAGCGCCCTCGTGTGCAGGTCTAGGGTCCCTGTAGGTTGCCCAACCCTCCCTGATCCTGGGCCTCTTCCCACAGACTATCAAGTGCCTGCTGATCCACCCTAACCCCGAATCTGCACTCAACGAGGAGGCGGGCCGCCTTCTCCTCGAGAACTATGAGGAGTATGCAGCTCGGGCCCGTCTGCTAACAGAGATCCACGGGGGCGCTGGTGGGCCCAGTGGCAGGGCCGAAGCTGGTCGTGCCCTGGCCAGTGGCATTGCAGCCTCCTCCACTGATCCTGGGGGCCCAGGAGGGGCTGAGGGTCCCATGGCCAAGAAGCATGCTGGCGAGCGTGACAAGAAGCTGGCAGCCAAGAAAAAGATGGACAAGAAGCGGGCACTGCGGCGGCTGTAGTGGGCTCTCCTCCTTCCACTGCAACCCCAACCTCTCTTGTCCCCTCCCTCCAACTCTGTCTCTAAGTTATTTAAATTATGGCTGGGGTCTGGGAGGGTACAGGGGGCACTGGGACCTGGATTTGTTTTTCTAAATAAAGTTGGAAAAGCAGCTTCTGTGTCTCACAGATGCCCAGGACCACTGCTTCTGCCATGTGGCTCCAGGGGGTTGGCTCCCCTGCACAGGCCCTAGGTCCTTGTTAAAAACCTCATGGCCTGTAGCAGTGGGTCCATCTAGCTCGCCAGGCCTCCTGTTTGAGGACTGCGTCCACCTCTTTGTTCTGTGGGAGGAGAGCAGTCACAACCCCTCTTTGGAGTCAGATTTCCAATCTAAAATGGGGTGGGGACCTGGCTCTAGAGTCATGGACATGTTGGTGTGGCAGTGGCCTTCCTGCTCAGGAGAGCCAGGTGTGAGCATTCTGGCGTGAGGCTTACCTCATCTGGTTCTGGACTGGGTCAGGGTTCCTTCCCATTGCGTCATCTGATCCCAGCTCTGCACTAAAGATTGGTTTTTCCCTTGTGGGCAACAAAGCCTGTCCCCACGTGTATTTCTGCATAACAGATCACAAAGCCACTGGCTTAAAGCAACACCCACTTGAGACTTCCTTTTGGAAGTCTGGACACGGCTGAGCTCGTCTCTGCTCAGTGAGTGCTTTGCAGGCTGAAATTGAGGTATTGGTTCATGTTCCTTAGTCTGTGTCCTCTTCCAGGCTCATGGTTGTTGGTTGATTTCAGTTCTTGTAGAGCTGGGGTCTCTTAGCTTGGAGAAGCTGCCCTCCTTGGGCCCTGGCAGGCCTGATTTAAGGGCTCATTCCCTTTGAAGGGCTCACCCAATCAGGTCAGGCCCATCCAGATACTGAAGTGATAATGACTAAATCGCAGGATAGGATCCCAGTATAGTCTTAGTTTCTGCCCTGGAGGAAAGGGATTATTCTGGGTGTGCACACCAGGGGGTGACTAAACTTCCCATTAATGTCTCATTGATTAAAAAAAAAAAATAGGCCAGGCGCAATCCCAGCTTTAGGAAGTGAAAGGATCACTTGAGGTCAGGAGTTAAGAGACCAGCTTCGCAACACAGTGAGATCCCATCTCTACAAAGAGTAAAAATATGTGGCCAGGAGCAGTGACTCATGCCTGTAATCCCAGCACTTTGGGAGGCCGAGGCGGGCAGATCACCTGAGGTCAGGAGTTTGAGACCAGCCTGACCAACATGGAGAAACCTTGCCTCTACTGAAAATACAAAATTAGCGGGGCATGGTGGCGCATGCCTGTAATCCCAGCTACTTAGGAGGCTGAGGCAGGAGAATCACTTGAACTCGGGAGGTGGAGGTTGCGGTGAGCCAAGATAGCGCCATTGCACTCCAGCCTGGGCAACGGGCAAAACTCTGTCTCAAAAAAAAGTAAAAATACATTTACAATAAAAAATCTAAAAGTTCTGACCCATAGGAGAGTGGAAAACTCAAAGGTAGCTTTTGTCCCGAAGGAATTTGCCGATTCTAATAAAACAGCTGAAGTTGAAACCCAAGGCTCAACCTCTAAAAGGGGTCTGATCCTTCCTTGAGCCCTTGCCCCCAGTGATGATCCCCCAAGCTAAGGGAGAAAAGGAACCAAAAATCTGCACTCCTCCCTACCTGTAGCAGTGCGGGGAGCAAAGGAAAGACAAGGGAAAAAAACCCTACAGATTTTCAGACCAAATTCACATCACTGGCCTTACAAGAAACCTCAAGCCCTGCGTTTATCATCAAGCATTTCTGCATGAGAGAAGCAGACAGTCCTGGCTGAAGGAAGGTGCATGCCTCCTGGGCCTTGGGGAACCCACTGAAATAATTTAACCAATTATATAGTAAAAATATAGCTCTGGTCTTAGACCCTGACAGAGTTCCTAAATCCCTTGGAATCTCCTGGGTAACAGGAGCATGTTCCAATGAAGTCATCTTTGATGGGCCCCTAGGGGGCTTCAGGAAGGGGGCTGGTCACTGGAAACAACAAAGCAGAATTAGAGAGTTGGGAATTTCAGCCCCACCCACCCCTACCAACCTTTGGGAAGAGAGGGGCTGAAGGTTGAGGTCAATGATTGATGGTCAATGATTTGTTTAATATGCCCACCTAATGAAACATCCAGTAAAACCCTAAATGAGGTGGGACACAGTGGCTTATGCTTGTAATCCCAGCACTTAGGAAGGCGGAGGTGGGCAGTTCACCTGAGGTCGGGAGTTTGAGACCAGCCTGGCCAACATGGTGAAATCCTGTCTCTATAAAAAATACACAAATTAGCTGGACGTGGTGGTGCCTGTCTGTAATCCCAGCTACTTGGGAGGTTGAGGCAAGGAGAATCACTTGAACCTGGGAGGCGGAGGTTGCAGTGAGCCGAGATCACATCACTGCACTCCAGCCTGGTTGACAGAGCAAGACTCCGTCTCAAAAGAAATGGAAAAAAAATTAGCCAGGCATGGTGGTGTGGGCCTGTAGTCTCAGCTCTTCAAGAGGTGGAAGAATGAGGGTCACTTGAGCCAGGCAGTTTGAGGCTGCAGTGAGCTATGATAGTGCCACCGTACTCCAGCCCAGGTGACAGAGAGAGATGCTTCCTCAAAACTGGGCACAGTGGTTCACCTATAATCCCAGCACTTTGGGAGGCCAAGGTTGGTGGATCACTTCAGGTTGTGAGTTCCAGAGCAGCCTGGCCAATGGGGCGAAACCCCATCTGAACTAAAAATACAAAAAGTAGCCATGTATTGTGGTGCATGCGCATAGCCTCAGCTATTCAGAAGGCTAAGGCATGAGAATTGCTTGAACCGGCAAGGTGGAGTTTGCAGTAAGCTGAGATTGCGCCACTGCCCTCCAGTCTAGGCAATAGAGCGAGACGCTGTCTCAACCCCCCAACCCTGCACCTCCCCACATACACAACAAAATGTATAAAGAATTCCTACAAATCAATAAGAAAAAACACAAAATACAAAATAAAAATTGGCAAAAACACGAACAAGCACTTCACAAAACAGGAAATACAAATGGCTGCTTAACACATGTAAAGGTACTCAACATCATTAGTAATTGGAAAAATGCAAATGTAGACCAAGATTGATGCCATTATATTCCTTGGAGATTAACAACAATTAAATCTGAGAATACCAAGTGTGGGCAAGGTGGCAGAGCACTAGGAATTCCGAGATACTCCAGTGGGAAGAGTGAGATGGTAAAGCCCGTTTTGAAACTTTGTGGTAAAGTCAAAAGAACTCAACTTACTACTCAACCATCTTTTTTGTTTTGGTTTGGTTTTCATTTACATCAAGGTTCTCTTAATTTTTATTTCTTTACAACCATCCATGCTGGGGTAACTCCCTCCTGTGTCTCAAGCCCAAATCCCACTCTAGAAATTCTCATTCCCATTTCTTTTCTTTTTGTTTTTTTAAGACAGAGTTTCGCTGTGTCATCCAGCCTGGGGTGCAATGGTGCAATCTCAGCTCATTGCAACCTACACCTCACAAGTTTCAAGTCATTTCATGCCTCAGCCTCCCGAGTAGCTGGAATTACAGGCGTGCGCCACCAAGCTGGGCTAATTTTTGTATTTTTAGTAGAGATGGGATTTCACCACATTGGCCAGGTTGGTCCCGTATTCCTGGCCTCAAGTGATCCGCCTTCCTCAGCCTCCCAAAGCGCTGGGATTGCAGGCATGAGCCACCACACCCGGACTCACATTCCCATTTCTGACTCTACAGGACACAGGTTGTTTTCTTTAAAAGATGGGCTGGCTGGCCATGGTGGCTCACGCCTGTAATCCAAGCACTTTGGAGGCCAAGGTGGGCGGATCACCTGAGGTCGGGAGTTCAAGACCAGCTTGACCAACATGGTGAACCCTCATCTTTAAAAAAAAAAAAAGATAAATAAATAAAAAGATGAGCTATCACTATGCTGTCCAAGTTGGTCTCAAACTCCCAGACTCAACTGATCCTCCCATCTCCCACCTCCGCCTCCCTAGTAGCTGGGACTATAGGCACATACCACCATGCCCAGCTCTTACTTGCACATACACAAGTTTAAAACATTTGTCCCTATTACAAACAGTGTAAACATGCTTGTATATTCAAGAAACAATATTTCACAGCACAACATAATCAAAACTAAGCAAGTCACAAAAGATACTACAGCTTGAATGCCTCATATACAATTCAGAAGTAAGCAAAAATAAATTCTCATACATATGTTGGTGGTAAACTATAAAAGAAAACAAGAAGGCCGGGTGTAATGCCTCATGCCTGTAATCCTACCATTTTGAGAGGCCAAGGAAGGCAGATGGCTTGAGCTCACAAGTTCAAGACCAGCCTGGGCAACATGGAAAATCCCTCTCTGTACAAAAAATACAAAAATCAGCTGGGTCTTGTGGTTTGTGCCTGTAGTCTCAGCTACTCAGGAGGCTGAGGTGGGAGGATGGCTTGAGCATGGCAGGGAGAGGTTGCAGTGAGCCAAGATCGTGCCACTGTACTTTAGCCTGAGTGACAGAGCCAGATCTTTCCTCAAAAAGGAAAAGAAAAGAAAACAAGTAACTTCCATAAAAGTCAGAATACTGTTCACCTCCAGCCAGGGTTGAATCCATGGGTGGTTTTGAGGGTCTGGTAGTCTTCAATTTCTTGACCTGAGTATTGGTTACATAGGTGTTTGCTTTATGATTTTTTTTTTTTTTGAGGTCTTTGGCCATGCTGGAGTGCATCTCACATAGTGAGACCCTGTCTCTACAAAAATATTTAAAAAATAGGGACGAGCATGGTGGTTCACGGCTATAATCCCAGCACTTTGGGAGTCCAAGGCGGGCAGATCACCTATGGTCAGGAGTTTGAGACCAGCCTGGCCAACATGGTGAAACCCCATCTCTAAAACTAAATAAATAAAAATTAGCTGGGTGTGGTGGTGCGCACCTGTGGTGTCAGCTACTTGGGAGACTGAGATGGAAGGATTGTTTGAGCCCAGGAGTTCAGGACCAGCCTGACCAATATGGTGAAACCCTGTCTCTACTGAAAATACAAAAATTAGCCGGGTATGGTGGCAGGTACCTGTAGTCCCAGCTAGTCAGGGGGCTGAGGCAGGAGAATCACTTGAACCCAGGAGGTGGAGGTTGCAGTGAGCCAAGGTCACACCATTGCACTCAAGCCTGGGCAACAGAGTAATACTCTGTCTCAATAAAGGAAACAAAAACAAAAATCCAAAGGATTGGTGATTGCCAAGGGCTAGAGGGAACATGCACGGGAGTGGCTGCGTCATGGATACTGGGTGTCCATTCGGGATGATGAAATGTTCTGGAATAAGATAGGGGTTGTGGTTGCAAAGCTTTGTGAAGACTAAAAATCACCGAATTTTGTGCTTTAGCATGGACTTTATGTTATGTGAATTCTATGTTTTGTTTTTTGGAGACAGGGTCTTACTCTGAGCCTAGGGGCCAGCTATGAGCTTCAAAGAGGAGAGAGGCCTCGGAAACTAGCCTAAGGAGCCTAGGGAGACGACAGGGCCAGATCCTAGGCTTTGCTGGCCCTAGATAAGGGTTTAGGCTTTTATTCCTCATGGGAGGTGGGCACAGTTCTGATTTATCATTGGTGAAGATCAATTTGCTACTGTGTAGAGAACAGCCTGGAGGGACAGCAGGGGAGCGGGCAGGTGTGGGAGGGTGGTGGGAGCAGGGACCACTGGAGGTGTGATTCAGACATGCCAGGGATGGCTGGGCCTGGGGGAGGGCCAGCTGTTCAAGAGGAACAGGAGAGGGGAGCTGGGGAGCCTCTGGGGGCTTAGCCACTGCGGGGTGTGTTTACACAAGTGGCTTTGTCAATGCAGCGCATCTGCTGGTAAGCACCAGAAAGGGGCCAGCAGCCTGTGTGTGCTGATGGAGAAAGCCCAGTGTGTTAGGGAAAAGGAGCAAGGTGGAGGTTCCTGTCTGGCACGCTCCAACTGTGTAAGACAGTAAAACATGAGGCTGGGAGTGGTGGCTCACACTTGTAATCCCAACACTTTGGGAGGCCGAGGCAGGAGGATTGTTTGTGCCCAGTTCAAGACCAGCCTGGGCAACATAGTGAGACCCCCGTCTCTACAAAGTATCTTTTTAAATTAGCCAGGAGTGGTGCTGCACACCTTTGTCCCAGCTACTCAGGAGGCTGAGGTGGGACAATTGAGAGAGCCCAGGAGTTAGAGGCTGCAGTGAGCCATGATTGCGCCACTGCACTCCAGCCTGGGCAACAGTGAGACCCTGTCTCTTACACAAAAAGATGAGATGTGCATGCCTAGGTGTCAAGTTTCTAAAAAGGAGAAACACAGGTGCTGACTTAGCGGCGGGATTGAGATTTTCTTCCCCTGCACACTCTTCTTTCATTTGTAGTTTTTCAACACCACATGCATATTTCATAACAAAAGATTTTAAAGTAGATGATTTTATTCCGGTAACTGGCTACAAGAGAAACAAAGGGAAATCAATACAATTCTTGGGCAGAGCCAAACAGCCAGGGCAGGCAATGCAGCAGAGGACAGAATGATACTCACAGATACAGGCGGGAAGCTGGGAAAGCCCACAGCCCCACAGGACATGCAGACCTGGAACCACGAGGCATTACTGCACATGGACTTGGCATGTCTTCCAAGTGCTTGGGAAAACACGAGCATTAGTTTGTGTGCAAATCAGTCATAGGCACATGACATTTGTAATCATCTGAGTCCATCTGATTAAAACATTTGTAAAATAGTCATTAATTTATTCCTACAATAAAGGTTTGTGGGCACAGTCAAGCAGGTTTTGCACATTTCATCTTCTCACCAGCCCTGAGAAGTAGGGTCTATCAACATGCATGTTACAGGTGAGGGTACAAATACACAGAGAGGTTGAGGAACTTGCCCAAGGTTGCACAGCCAGAGTGCAATGGAGCCCTGACACAACAGACGCCAGCACATCCTGTGAACAGAGCACGTCTCAGTCCCGAGTCTCTGCTGCTGTGGGGCATCTGGAGTCCCCAGCACTCCACACAGCCTCGGGCTCGGCGGCCTTCCAGGGTGCGCCCTACACTCGCTCACCGTGCAGTTACTGGACTAAGAGCTGGAGGGCCAGCAGCAAGCACTGGGACACCTAGCTTCTGGAGGTCTGTGAAAGGCACTCAAAACAGCCTTTTACGTATGGGGAAACTGAAGCACAGAGCTACTAAATGAGCTGCCAAGTCCCCACAGCTGGACACAAGTGGCCGAGCTAGGAGTGGAACCCAGGCAGCTTGATGCCTGGCTGCTGTGAACCACTAGCCGAGCTGGGAATGCTGGTGGGCGTCACTCTTGGGGACGGGATGACCTGGGGGTTTCTTTCAGCACTGTGGATGTGTCCCCACTGCCCGGGCCTGTTGTTTCTGATAAGGGCAGCCATTCACTTTATTGGGGACCTTCTGTATGTGACCAAATTTTGTTCTTCAAATTTTGTCTTTGGCTTTCAGCATTTTTCCTATGGTGAGCCTGCCTGCTTGTTTTTTTAATCTCATGTTTTTGGTTTAACCTGTTTTCCAATTTCCACAGTAACAGACATGACTTGTGTGAATAGTTTGAATCGATGGCCTCATCCAACGTCTCCCTCTCCAAGATGAGGTCTAGAGGGGAGAGATGGTTTATCACTGGACTCCCCATTCCCGGGGCTGAGACCATCTCCCTCCCTCCAGCCCTCTCCTGGTCCCTCCACCCTAACCACCAGTAGCGCTCAGATACCAGACGTGGCCTCCAGCCCAGTCACCCAAGAGGGACTGGCCCCCTGCAGGAACACAGTCCCACTAAGCCAGGCCATGTTACAGATGAGACCGGGGGAGGCCACATTGCTGGATGATTCAGATCCTTATCTTAGGAATGGAAGCAGCCAGCAGGACTCCATGGGGGGTGGGGCCTAGAGGGGCAAGGCTCCAGGGTGGGCAAGGTGACTGTTAAGGACAAGGCCTTCTGACCAGCAGCAGCCACATCAAAGCCTCAGGCACCTGTGACAGATAAACCTGCCAGCTTGTCGGCTGAACATTAGTGCTGTGGGGGAAAATTGAAGCAGGTGCCAGGGGAGAGGCCTCACAAGAAGGTGCCCTCTATGAAGGTGAGCTGCGAGCTCTCCTTATGAAGCTGGCATCCCAGCAGAGAGGCAAGCCAGAGGTGGGCCTGAGAGTGGGACTGGGGCAGTAGCAGCTCCTGAGCATGTACCAAGTCACTTAATTATAAGGCAACCCCTCTCAATCTGAGTTAACAGACCCAACTGAGGGAAGGACAGGGATATGGTAATCTACAGCAGACGGGTTGGCAAGATTTGCTTTCTTTCAAGCTGGGCAAGGCTGGAGCAGACAGGACTGAGGTCAGAAGGGCAGTATTTGAGGGCAAGAGTCTGCCCCAAAAGGCAGGGCTCCCAGCCCTCTATGACCCCAACCATTGGCAAGTCGAGGCCTGGACAGTCCTTTTACTCTAAGTGACAGCCGCGGGTGGTCTCAGACAGGGAGCAGAGGCTTCTGAATCAGGTCCCCCAGGATGGCAGGAATCAGGGGTGTCCTGGATGTTGGATCCTTGGTCCCTGGCAGTGGCTGACAGTAGGTGCCCAAGAAACATGTCGGGATCAACAGCATGACTCCTCCCATCCAAGCCTTTGAGTGTCATGGTGTCATCCAGGCTGGAGTGCAGTGGGGGTGGGGATCATGGGCTCACTGTACCCTCAAGCTCCTGGCTCAGGTGCTCCACCCCTCAGCGTCTACCCAATCTCTGAGTAGCTGGGACCACAGGTGGCGCATCACCACACCCAGCTGTTTATTTTCGAAACGGTGTCTCACTTTCTTGCCTAGGATGGTCTCAAAACCCTGGCCTCACAAGCGGTAATAAAACACTGGGAAGAAAACACTACACAGGAAACAGGAGGGCTGGGCAATGAGGAGAAGCTACTTTAAAAAGCGTGGCTCAGGAGCCACCACCGAGCTGAGACCTGAGTGACAAGAGCCAGCTCAGAGACTGGGGAGGGATGGGGACAGCTGGAGAGCTGGGAGTGGGGGGACAATGCTCAGGCTGTTCAATGCCTGCTGCACCTTCGGGCTGCCGCCTCCCTTCCACCATTCACCAAGTTGCCCATCTCAAAGATGGTGCTGCATCAAGCAAAGTGCATCCCCTCCTAGCGTGGCTGTGCCCACTCCCTAGATGTGGAAGTGGTCTTCCTCACGTTACGCCTGTTGTCCGCCAGGTCTTGGGAACACCACAAGGCCTCAAACCCTGCTGCAGCACCAGGGCCCAGAACAGGGCTGTGGGCAGCTCAGGGCCCAGGCCTCAGTCCACACCTTTCTGGGCTAGAAGAGGCCTTTCTTCTGAATGGAAGCCACAGCCCCAGCTGGGCTTCTCCAGACCACCTCACAATGGGACAGTAGGTCTCGAACACGGGTCAGCAAGCTTTTTGTGTGAAACAGTGACTCTTGCCCCCATCAGGGCCAAGGCAGCTACCCCACCCCTCCTGCATGGCCAGCCATCACATCATCTCCAGATGGACAAGCTGACATGCAGTGTTTTGATGACATGGCCTGAATGACAACACACAAGGCCAGAGCTCTTCAAAAAGGGAGGCACAGTCGAGGCAGGTGAGAAGGCCAGCTGACTCTTTATTGCTTTGGGAGCAGGGGGCTCAGGAGCTCTTGGTGGGGCGGGTCCGCTTCCTCTTCACCATCACAGGCTTCTGGCTGCGCAGAATGGCGCTGGCCCTGCGGATAGCTGCCTAGGGGGCAGGGAGGGCAAAGCAAGGCTCAGCTCACACACCACAAGCCGCCCATGCTGGGGGTTGGGGGAGTAGGCTGAAAGCAAGAATCCATCCCTCTCCAGCCCATATACAACCAGAAGTGGGAGGCCCTTCCTCATAGCACTGGCCAGCCTCCCCCAGCCTGACCCCCAACCCCGGCTCACCATGCGCAGGTCAGGCCGGTACTTGTTCTTGCGTATCATGTGTCTGATGCTGCTGAGCGTGGCGCGAGCATTCTTGTTGATGGTGGTCCGCACGTAGGAGGTGGCAGGCTTCCGCTGGCCTGGTTGAGGGTAAGGGAGGTCTTGGGGTCAGTCGACCTAACCTCCACCTTTAGGGTACCTCACAGGTGTGGACACAGTCTCACACTGAGAAGATGAGCACCCTGGGCCCATGGTTGACGCCTGGGCAGGCGGGCAGGTAGCTGTCTCCCCACCTGTCCATTTAACAGAAGCTCGCTCATCAGAGTACTGAGGAGACAGCTTCTGTCACACTCATAGCCCAATTCTGTCCACCACGAAAACACCCCTTTTCCCATGCCAGGAAGCTGCCGCTTCAGTCAGGATCTGATCCAGGTCCAGCCAGAGCCTGTGCTCCTCGTAATGGGTATGAGCAGCTTCCCAAGAAGCCCAGGCCCATCACCACAGCAGTGGTTAAACACCAGCTCATCAGCTGAGAGGGGCTTGACCCCAGGGTTTACCCCTCACTCCACCCAGTCCCTTACTCTAGGAAGGGCCACCCATTATTTGCCAATTCAAGTGCTTTCAGGATGCCCCAGAACGGGGTCCCCAGGCGCAAGCAATTGGCTGCTCCCTGGACTTCACATCCCTGAGACAGGAGGACCACTAGCAGCAGGCTGCATTTGTTGCTCCCACTGAATGAAAGGGCCTTTGGCTCTGAAGCAGTTCCAACCAGGGACCTGAGAAAAACTCACTCTAAAAAAACAAAACGCAGCCCTCGCCAAGAACACATGTGAAGCTGGACTCCTCCATCAGAGACCCCCCCTCTCACACGAACACTCAGGGAATCCCCAAAAAGGCCTGTGCCTGACAGCACAGTGTATGGGGCGGGGTCCTCCAGACCTCTCCTCCAACCTACACAGGCAGAATGGGAGTCAAATGGCTGCGATCAAGCCAGCTTGTCCCCTGCTAAGTGTGGCAGCAAGGGCCCCTCCCCTGTTGTGCCTCAATTTTCCCACCCGTGGGATGAAGCCTTCCATCCCCACTCTGACTTGCTTTGAGGATTTCATCTGAAAACGGCAACCCCGTCCCTTAACTCTCAACAACCACCGGGGAAGTTCAGGTCCTTTTTCCTTTCAACACTCCACAAGTGAGGACACCGGCTAGAGGCGCGCGGCTCCCAGAGCTGGCAAGTCCGCAGAGAGGAAAGTCGGTTCCCAGGGCGACATCCTGGCGCCGGGAATGCTCGCCGCGATGGCAGTGTCACTATTCCCGCCTGACAGTAAAAAATCACAGCTCCTTGCTCCAGGAAGGGGTCCACTCTCTCGCCCAAGCCAGTTAAAACTCACCGGATCTCCGCTTCATGACCACCACGACACCTTTGCCGTCGGCTGCCGGCTCCACGCCCACAGTCTTGCGGTGAATCAGCCCGTTGTAGCGGAAGGAGTTGCGGGCCTTCAAGTTATTGGGCTCCTGGGGAGGAGGCGGCACAGGGCATCGTGAAAACACGGAGACACGCGAAGGTCCCGCCCTCCGACCCAGAGGCAGGGACCCAGGACCCGCCTCCCGCAGGAGCCACGCATCCGGGCCCCACTTACGGTGCTGTAGGTCTGCTTGTTCCTCTTGATCAGGAAACTGGAGCAGTTCCGCACGACCATCCATTGCAGATGCGCAGACATGGCGGCGGCTGCGGGGAAACAGGCACGTGGAAGGCGTCAGACACGGAGAACTAAACCCGGGTTGGGCCACGGGCCCCGTTCGGACAGCAAAGGAAAAGAGCGACTGGGAACCTGGGTGAATGGGAGACCCTTGAGGGCTGACAGCGACCTAGAACTCTGACGGGCGGGACTGAGTGACCTAAGGCGGCGGGCCCGAAGTCAGACAGCCGAGACTAACTGCGGGCAATGAAGGTGAGAGGAAAATAGCTTGAGAATCCACAACGACTTAAGGAGGCGGGGATGGGGATCCGCCAAGGACTCTTGAGGCGCAAGGGGAGAAAGCAGGCAGAGGGCTGAGAGTGGGCGGCAGGCGCGAGATGGCGGCCGCGCCGGGCAGGCGAAGAGCGCACGCTTACCTCCTCTTGCAGCGGCGACCTGAGGCGGAAAGAGACAGGCAGGGGGCGGGGCGACGACTTTAATATCGGATACGCATTTCCGCTTCCTCTCTGGGCGGGCTCGACGAGGGTGGTCGGTCCCCGCCTCCGAGGCGGCTCCAGGATGTTCGGCTACTTCCGCCGACCAACCGCTCAACGCTCGGGAATATTCGGAACTCTGGTTAGAGGACCGAGAGCATGTCCGGAAGTTTTCGGAACTCCCCGGCTAGATTTCCGAATGGCGCCAACTCGAGAAGTCCCAGGTCCCATTCTTCCCCGTTGTCTCTCCGGTATGGCTCTCCCAGCGCTTGTCACTGTGATTGGCATATGATGGACGCTCAATAAACTTTTGTTTTATGAATGAACATGTGAATGCGAGAACTATGTAAGCCTAGCCCTGGCACCTTTGGATATTTCCGGTCTTCGTGAGCCCAAGCGGTGACGGCCGATGAAGACGCCGAGGCCCGCTCGGGTATTTTCGGAACCATCCGGAAACGCTCTTCGGAGAGGTGTGCCTGTTCGGAAACACTCCGTCTTCATTCGGAATCCCTCGGCTAATCTCGGCAGCCCCCTTGCAGTTCGCCCTCCCCAGGGTTTTCTTTAAATAAACTCTTAAACTTTTCGAGCCTGGGGAGAACCTACACGGAAACTTCTCGCAGACTGCCACCCCAGCGGAGCGCGATGCGCTCTAAGGGAGAGTTATTTGGAGGGAGGGAGATTTGCATGTGGCTGCTCTTGGCTCCCTTTAGGGATTCCACAGATTCGCCGGTCCTCTTCCCTGCCCTCCACCTGTGCCTCCAGCCTGCAGTGTGCCTGTCACACCCCATCAGCTCCCTGGGAGATTATGATCCGCTGTCAGGGCCACCCTAAAGGGCAGGAGCCTTGCCTGATATTTCTCTGTGTCCTCGGCCTCACCCACGCGGCATGGCGCTGGGGAGGCCTCAGAGACTCCTATTAAACAAAACGAATGAGGGTGAGTGTGTCACCTCCCCAGGGCGCCTTAACTTGCTGTTCCGCCTGGGAACTCCTTGGGGCAGGGCCCTCGTCTGGTCCATAGGACTATCTATAGACAGTCGGGGTTTGCCCAGCCTCCTCCACGGGTGCGCTCTGGACCTGATAGGTCCGTCTTTGTGCCCTTGGCTTCATTCGCTGGGCACACAGGAGACCCCAGAAGACACGCGCCGAGTGAAGGAAACTCAGCTTCAGAACCCCCACCCCAAGCTTCCCCCCTTAGACCACCCCGACTACTGGCTTTTGCGTCCCAGACATCCTTGAGGTCTAGGGGCCTTGTCTGATCTGCACAGGCTCCGGGAGGCGGACACTGAACAGAAACAACGCCACGCCCGGCTCCCACGCTGCCACCACTAAAATGCCCTGATTTTTGGCCATATGTGACCTCCCTGGGTGGCACGGGCCCTGAGCCGCCCGTGGCTGTGCGCCTGGCTACCCCCAGCGCAGACCTTTGAGCAACAGCCCCTGCCCGGAAACCACGGCCGGGGCAACCCCGGCCGGGTCGGTTCGCGCCCAGCCCAGCTCAGGTGACCAGGAGGGAACTTGGCACACCTGGCGCCGTCCCCTGACCCCGCCCCGGGCCAGGCCGCACCCCGGAACGCTCTCTCCGGGCGCCAGCGGCGGCGGTGCAGGGCCATGGCGGCGGCGCCAGCGGTGTGCGCCTTGCAGGGGCCCCCGCCGAGTGCACCCACGTTCGCGCCGGCAGCCGCGCCAGCACCCGCGACCGGCCTGGGCCGCTGCCGGATGGCGCTGCTGCTGGCCGTGGCGCTGGACGTGGCGGGCATGGCGGCGCTGCTGACCGGCGTGTTCGCGCAGCTGCAGGTGCGCGGCCGCGACTTCGGGGACCTGCTCATCTACTCGGGCGCGCTGCTGGTGTTCCTGAGCCTGCTGGGCTGGATCCTCTGGTACACGGGCAACATCGAGATCTCGCGCCAGGAGCTGGAGCGCGACTACGGCCTGCGGCCCTCGGCGCTCGCCCGCCTGGCGCGCAAGCTCTCCCGCCGCTGGTCGGCGCCCGCTGCCGCCGGCCCGCGCCCCACGCTCGGCTCCCGGAGAGCGCGCCGAGCCACCCGTGCGCCCCCGCCGCCCGCCGCCGGCTCCCGCCGTGTGCGCCTGCAGCTTGCCACGCTCGAGGCCGGGCCCGGGGCGGCGGGCGCGGGCAGCGAGTGAGGCCCAGGTGAGGGGCAGACGGGCGGGGCGGCGGGGGAGACGGAGGGCCCGAGGAAGGGACGTGGGGAATGGAGACAGACGGGGAGCGTTGGACAGATGGAGACGGACAGCGGCCATGGGGAGGTAGAGTCCCAGGGCTCGGTGGAGACCAGATGGGGAGACCGGCCGAAAACCGCAGACAACAGGCACAGGTGCAGACGTGGGGGAGGCTGTGAGACCCTGCCCTGGAGGTGAGGTGGGAAGTGTGGGGGCCGAGTCACAGGCCCCCCCACGGGGAGATCCACACTGGCCCCAGCCTCCAGGTGCATCAGCCCCCCCCCTCTTTTTTTTGGTTTCGTTTTGGTTTGGTTTTGTTGTTGTCGTTTGGGGTTGTTTTGAGACAGGGTCTCTCACCCAGGCTGGAGAGCAGTGGCGTGATTTTGGCTCACCGCAGCCTCGACCTCCTAGGCTCAAGCAATCCTCCCACCTCAGCCTCCCAAGTAGCTGGGACTACAGGCGTGCACCACGTTGCCGGGCTAATTTTTGTGTTTTTAGTAGAGACCCGGTTTTCTCGTGTTGGCCAGGCTAGTCTGAAACTCCTGAGCTCATGGGATCTGCTCTTCTTGGCCTCCCAAAGTGCTGGGATTACAGGTGTGAGCCATCCAGCCCGGCCCAGTCCCGGTTTAATCCTCTCGATGTAACTCGGTCTCTGAGGTCACTGCTATTACCATCTCCATTCTTCAATGGAGGAAACTAAAGCACAGAAAGGCGGCACTTTTGCCCAAAACCACACAACACGGAGGTGGAGGATCTGGGATTCTCCTGACCTATAGTCCTAAGAGAGGAGGAGTAAGAAAGATGAACCAAGGCAGAAGTGAAGCCACCACACATTCACTCCCTTTTCCCCTCTACCTTCTATCTCTTTCCTAAACACATCTCTCCAGCTTGCTGCCTCTGCTCAAAGACCTGCTGTGGCTCTCTCTTCACCTTTGGTTAAACTGAAGCACTCACTGGGCTGTGGAGTCCCCACATTTTGTCCCCATTTCTCCTGCCTTTCCGCAGTAATGATGTCTCTCAGTCCACAGATGGCCAGTTGGTCCTTGTTCCTGTTCCTCTCTATACCAGGAGTGTCCTTGGCTGTCTCCACTCCACCTAGAAAACTTCTCACGTGTTTAAGATCCAACTCAATTTCTCTGGCCTTCTCTGGATCTTCATATTGTCTGAGTGGCTCCTCTTGCTGCGTGTATGGCTGATTGCTGGGTCTGTGTTGGTACTGTCTCTCCCACCTGACGGGGAATGCCTTGAGGGTAAGACCTAGATTCCTGGTGCCCTTGTTCCTAGCATTGCCCAGCAAAAAGAGTGAAATCAGGAAAGGCTGGTGGTTGGGTAGGGAGGTGGAAGGATGGATGGATGAATGGATGGAAGAATGGATGGCTGGATGGGTGGATGGGTAGATGGATGGGTGAATGGGTAGATGGGTGGGTGGATGGATGGATGGGTGAATGGATAGATGGATGGGTGAATATGGGTGGATGGGCGGATGGGTAGATGGATGGGTGGATGGATGGATGAATTGTTTGATGGATGGATGGGTGAATGGATGGATGGATGGTTGGGTGAATGGGTAGATGGGTTGGGGGTGGATGGGTAGATGTATGGGTGGATGGATAGATGAATTGTTTGATGGATGGATGGGTGAATGGATGGATGGGTGGGTGGGTGGATGGGTAGATGGGTGGGTGGGTGGATGGGTGAATGAATGGGTTGGTTGATGTGAATGAATGGGTTGGTTGATGCAGAGATGTGGTTGAATTGATGGATGGATGGGTTGTTTAGTGGATAGATGTGGGTAGGTGGTGGATTGGTGGATGAACCATGAATGGATATGGCTAGGGAGGGAGCCTTGCCTGATATCTCTCTGTGTCCTTGGCCTCACCGTGCAGCATGGTGCTGGGGAGGCCTCAGAGACTCCTAGTGAACAAAAGGAATGAGGGTGCCTGTGTCACCGCCCCAGGGCACCATACCTTGCAGTTACACCTGGGAACTACTTTGGGCAGGGGCATTGGCTGGTACATAGGACTACCCATAGATAGTCGGGTGTCGTGGACAGAACCCTTGGCCAGCAATAAGGTCCCAGTACCTGGAAGAGAGAGTGTGCGAAAAGAATGGAGACAGACAGGGGGTCTGGAGGACTGGATAGGCAATGCCTCAACAGCGGTGCCTAAACAGCAGCTTTATTTGTGCACAGGGTCCCAATATATACTGTCAGCTTCCCACATCTGACGTCAACCTACATTGTTTACCCAACACAATAAGGGGGCACAGAAAGTTAACATCATGAATCTGGTGAAGAAGATAAAATATCAGTAAACATAATCTAAGATCACACAAGTCACAAAGACCATCAAAGCAGGCAAGTGACCATTCATTATCTATTGAGCAAGGGTCTACAGAGCGTTCCT